>JAANYP010009380.1:0-18719 GCA_020465985.1 Centrapalus pauciflorus | reverse complement strand
ACAAGTACATACACCCAATGAGTGAGGTTGCTGATAGACTTGTCAATGAACCACTAGATGAGTCTATGACTATTGTAGATCCTATTCTTGATAACAGTCCTGAATTAAAAGAAGATAAGAGTCAAAATAGAGACTGTGACACAAAGAGTGCACCCATAGAAGTCCAAGCTCCCAGTAAGAAAGGAAAAGAGAAGATAAGTGTATGCAATGCTACTCCACAAGATCCTGTACATTCTAACTGTAACAATGCATCTTCATCAAAAGGAACTAAAGAGGTAAAACTGTTTCTATCTGCACATGCCAAAAGCATGGTGTTCAAAAGTTTCCTAAACAACAGCAGGTAAGAGGAAACCAGAGAAACAAGAACCAGAAATTGACAGAAAATTCTGGTGTTCCAATTCAAACTGTCAAAAGATGCTTTCACTGTGGAAGGAAGAATCACTTAGCCAAGGATTGTTTTTACAAACCAGTTGTTGCAAAACAGACTGTGCATCACACAAAATCAAATCCTAATCAGGCAAAGCACTCAAAAGTGAAACCTTCCACAGCAGCTCCAAAGAAAATAGTTGATCACAGATTCTCAAAAGTTAATAAAAAAACAGTCCACACATCAAAAACAAGTTTTGGCAAAGCCTAAATCAAGTTTTAAACAAATATGGTGTGTCAAGGACAAATCTGTTGCTCAAACTGCTAATGCAAAAGATCGGACTGCTAAGTCAAAATCTGATGCTGTTAGTGCAAAAACTGAAACTGTTAGCACTACAAACACAGCTCAAGCAGCTGGTCATCAAACTAGAGCTGCTAGTGAATCATCTGAGACTGTCAGAAGAAAAGATGATCAAAATAGTTGGATACCTCATATTATCACTAAATACTCTCCAAAGACTCCATCAGTAGATCTCACCAAGTATAAGAAGTCAAAAACAGTTTTTAGTTATGTCAATGTACAAGGCCAACCCAAAACCAATTTGGTTTGGGTTTACTCCACTACTAACTAAGCTGTTATTTGTGCAGGGCAACCACAGGTCTCTTCATAGAACAAGATGGCATCTGGACAGTGGATGCTCTAGGCACATGACAGGCAATTCTGAATGCTTGTCAAATTTCAAAGGCTTTGATGGAGGTTTTGTTGCATTTGGAGGCAACTCAAAAGGAGGTAAAGTTACAGGTAAAGGCACTGTTAATGCAGGCAACATGACATTCCATGATGTTCTGTATGTTGAACAGCTGAAGTACAATTTATTGAGTGTCTCTCAAAATCTGTGACAAACAAAACATTGTTCTGTTCACAGATTCTGAGTGCATTGTTCTTTCAAAGGATTTCAAAATTCCTGAAAATCTTGTTTTACTTAGAACACCAAGAAAGGACAATGTTTACTGCCTGGACACAGCTCTCTTGACTAAATCAAATACTTTAAGCTGTTTAATATCCAAAGCATCATCAAATGAATCTGCTCTTTGGCATAGATGGATGTGTCACATGAACTTCAAGTCCATGAATGATTTAGTTAAAAAGAATCTGGTAAGAGGATTACCACAAAAGGAGTTCATTTGGGATGATCATTGTGTAGCATGTCTTAAAGGTAAGCAACACAAAACTTCTCATAAGGCCAAAGAAGTAAATTCAATCTCATCTGTTCTTCAGTTGTTACATATGGATCTATTTGGTCCAACATCTGTTTTGAGTTTGAATAAAAGGGCATACTGTTTAGTCATTGTTGATGATTTCACCAGATTTACTTGGGTTTACTTTCTTAGGTCCAAAGATGAAACTGCTGAGCTAGTTAAGTCTTTTATCCTTAAGATAGAAAACCAATCCAATTCCAAAGTTAAGGTGATAAGATCAGACAATGGAACTGAATTTAAAAATCAAATTCTAAACAGTTTCTGTGAGTCCAAAGGCATTGGTAGACAATATAGTGCACCAAGAACACCACAGCAAAATGGTGTAGCTGAAAGAAAGAATAGAACATTAATTGAGGCTGCTAGAACAATGCTAGCTGATTCAAATCTGCCAATGACTTTCTGGGCAGAAGCTGTTAATACAGCCTGTTATGTTCTAAATAGGGTTCAAGTTGTCCAATCTCAAGGAAAAACTCCCTATGAGTTATTCCATAACAGAAGTCCCCTAATAGCTTTCTTCAAGCCTTTTGGATGCCCATGTACTATCCTTCACACTAAGACTCACTTAGGGAAGTTTGAGAGTAAAGCTGAAGAAGGATTCTTTGTAGGATACTCAACTCAAAACAAAGCCTATAGAGTATACAACAGTGTGTCTAAAACAATTGAAGAAAGTGCCAATGTTGAATTTAATGAAAATACTGCTAACATCAAAGGCACTAGTCCTGATTGGTTGTTTGATTTAGATTCACTAACAAATTCTCTGAGCTTTGTTGAGTATACTGCAGAAGCTGATGCATACAGGGTTGAAGCTGCTAACACAAATTCTCATGCTGCCAATACAATTTCTCATGCTGTTGGCACAAAGTTTCAGACTGCTGCTGATTCAACAAGTTGGGATGATTTCACCACTCTACCACTTCTGTCATGTGATCCTCCAGGGGTCCTGAGCACTCAACATGATGCAAATCCCGACACTGAAGTGTCATTCCCAAGTCCTGACAGCACAGCTCCAACACAAAAGGAAACAGCTCCAGTTTCTAGGCTCGCAGTCCCAACAACTTCTCAAGCTGTTAGCCTAGAAACTCAAGCTGTTCCAGAAACTGAACCATTCACTGGTTCTGATGGAGATGACACAAACCTTGGAACGTCCTTTCAAACAGAGAGAGCCCACACTAAGAGTTCATAAGTATCACCCTCTCAATCAAATACTGGGTGATCCAAGCACTCCTGTTCAAACAAGGAAGATGGTTCACAATGAGACTGCTGCTGCTGAACAAGCAGTTCCTGAATTCAGTCTAGCAGCTTTTGAACATGCCTGTTTCATGTCTCAATTGGAACCTAAAAAGGCATCAGAAGCATTAAAAGATTCATCCTGGATTGAAGCTATGCAAGAAGAGCTTTTACAGTTCAAAATTCAGAATGTATGGACTCTGGTGGATCTTCCTAAAGGTAAGAGAGCAATAGTTACAAGATGGGTGTTCAGAAACAAGAAGGATGAGAGAGGGATAGTCATCAAGAACAAAGCAAGACTAGTAGCACAAGGGTACACTCAAGAAGAGGGAATAGATTATGATGATGTCTTTGCTCCAGTAGCAAGAATTGAAGCCATCAGACTATTTCTAGCATATGCAAGTTTCAAAGGATTTAAAGTGTATCAAATGGATGTTAAGTCTGCTTTCCTGTATGGGACAATTGAAGAGGAAGTGTATGTGTGTCAACCTCCTTGTTTTGAAGACTACAAGTATCCAGACAGGGTGTACAAGCTAGACAAAGCTCTCTATGGTCTTCACCAAGCCCCCAGAGCATGGTATGACACACTGTCATCATATCTTCTACAGAATGGATTCAAGAGAGGCACTCTGGACAAAATACTTTTCACTAAATCCATCAAAGCTGAGATTCTTCTTGTCCAAATCTATGTTGATGACATCATCTTTGGCTCAACTAATGATGGGTTGTGCAAAGATTTTGAGGCCCTAATGCACAAAAAGTTTCAAATGAGTTCAATGGGGGAACTCACATTCTTTCTAGGGCTGCAGGTTAAACAGAAGCCTACTGGTCTATTCATAAGTCAATCAAAGTATGTCAAAGACATAATGGAAAAGTTTGGCTATCAAGACACAAAGGTTGCAAGCACTCCAATGGATCCTCATAAACAGCTCCATACAGACAAAGATGGCATAGATGTGGACATTCATCTATACAGATCCCTTATAGGATCTCTCATGTATCTAACATCTTCTAGACCTGATATAATGTTTGCTGTCTGTGTGTGTGCTAGGTTTCAATGCTCTCCAAAGGATTCTCACTTAGTTGATGTTAAGAGAATCTTTAGATATCTTAAAGACCAACCACATTTAGGCCTATGGTATCCTAAAGACTCTCCTTTTGAACTAACTGCTTATTCTGACAGTGACTATGGTGGTTGCAACATTGACAGGAAATCCACAACTGGTGGATGTCAATACTTAGGAGCAAGACTGGTCTCTTGGCAATGCAAAAAGCAAACAACTGTCTCCACATCATCCACTGAAGCAGAATACGTAGCAGCTGCAAGCTGCTGCTCCCAGGTAATGTGGATTCAAAATCAGCTAAGAGACTATGGTATGAATTTCTTATCCACTCCTATTTATATTGACAATTCAAGTGCAATTAGCATTGTGCAAAACCCAGTGAAATTCCCAAAAACCAAGCATATAGAATTCAGATTTCACTTCATTAGAGATTGTAATGAAAAGAAGTTAATCCAAGTTACCAAAATACATACAGATGATGAGCTAGCTGATCTATTTACAAAACCTTTTGATGTAGGAAGGTTCACTTTCCTAATATCAAATATTGGTATGGTAAACATGGATTAATTGGTTTTCATTATTATCGACTCAGTATGCTAATTTAAGGGGGAGACACTGTTCCATTGAAAAGTTGCACAATTTTACACTAACAGCATGAGTATTTTCTCATGCTGCTAGTTCATTTTCTCGGACTACTAGTTATTTTCACTTGATCTGTCAAAGTGTGCAGGGTATTTGGGTAATTTTTCAAATGTGTGCGCGGGACCCAACCTTTTCGAAACCTTTAAAGGTCCCAGTTTCGTTCAGTTGTAACTACCAGTTACATATTTTTCTTCCACGGCCTTCTGCTTTCTCTCTGAACGAATCACACATTCTTCTTTCAAACCCTAAACCATCGTTTGATCATCCATGGAGTTTGTCAAAGAACACAACTGCCTTCGATACTCTCTCAAACACTCTGAACTTCAGCCGTTCCATGACATGATGGATTTCCTCAGGCACTCCCATATCAACCATGCCCTCAATATCAATCCCACCATATACATATCGCATATCGAACAGTTCTGGAACCGTGCCACTTTTCAAACCATCAATGGAATTCCCACTTTACTATCCAAAATTGATGGCACTCCCATCACCATCACTGAGGAATCCATTCGACACCATTTGCATCTTCAAGATGCCACAGGTATAACAGACCTAACCCTTAACGCTTTACATACTGGTCTTTACAACATAGGTTATAGGGGTCCTGCTGATTCATTTACTTTCTTGAAAGCCCATTTTTCTCCTAAATGGAAATTTCTTGTACATATTATTCAGCAGTGTATGAGCCCCAAAAGAACTGGTTGGTCAGAATTTTCTTCTAACATTGCCACTGCCTTAGTGTGCTTTTCAACAGGCCAACGGTTCAATTTTTCAAACATGATTTTTCAGGGGATGTTAAGACATCATTCCCTAAAGAATGGGAAGTTTTTAATGTATCCAAGATTTTTGGCAGAAATCATTGCACACACCTGCACTACTTCTCATTTACATAAGAGGATACATATTTCCCATAGGCACTCACTATCTTCTATCAAAAGGCTGATAAAGCAAAGTGCCAATTTTGTCAGTGTAGATGTTCCATTGCCCTCTGCAATGATGAACATCATTTCAGGAAACAGAGGAGAGGGTCTTGAGCAGGCTCAGCCTAACATCACTGCTACACCCCCAAGACCCCAACCCACTCCTCATGATACACAAACTCCCACTGATCCTTTTGTACAGCCAACACGCCCACTCAGAAACATATACAAAAGAAAAAGGGGACCAGGAGCTCCTTCCTCCTCCTTCCATCAGCAAGAGCCATATATCCCTGTGCAGGAGGATACTCCTGCACAGCATATCCAAAGGGAACCACTAGAGGAAACTCCCATCCTCACTCAGGAGGTGAACATCTCTTCAGAGATGGTTCATATGGGTTCTGTGGCTGGCACTACTGATGTCTCTGCACAAGAGGCACAGGACAGTGCCAACATAGCTAAGACCACGCCCATGGCAACAGCAAGTGTGCCAACACAAGCTGGAAGTCCCCAGAACCAAGAAAAGAGGGGCCCAGAGGTTTCTACTTCTGGTATTGATGTCAGTGATAGATCACAAGCACCACAGGTGTTTTCTGATCTTGAGACTAGTCTGCAACTCATGCTTTTGACGGATCCCAAGCTGAAACCTGTTGTAGCTATGTTGGAATACCAAATGTCCATCATTGCTGCACAGGGTGCACAAATAATGGCCCTAAAGCAATCAGAAATGGCTCAAAATCAGAGGATGGATTATCTTCATAAGGGGTTTACCCTTTGTGGAAATAAGCTCATTCAATTAGAGCGTTTGATTCAAACCCAATGGGCAAAGGTTGTAGGTCCTTCTGACCAAACCAATGCTTCCAAAAAGGGGGAGAATCAGGAGGTTCCTACAACAGTCCAAGCAGCTCCATCAACAACAACAGTCCAAGTAGCACCAACAGTCCCAGTTTCTAGGCTAGCAGTCCCAACAGCTTCTCAAGCTGTTAGCCTAGAAACTCAAGCTGCTCCTTCAAAAGTCACCGGAGTTGTGATCAGGGAAGGCATTCAAGCTCCATCAAGTACAGTCCAAGCAACATCCTCTTCTGCAAAAGACAAAGGCAAGGGCATTCTTATTGAATCTCCAAAGCACAAATTCTCCTCCAAAGAAGCCCAGATTGCCTTTGATGCTGAAGTTGCCAAAAGGTTAGCAGAAGAACAGGATAAAGAATTAGATCAGCAAGCCCAGCCCCCAATAGATGATGATGAGACATTAGGTGATTACCTAAAGGGGTTTGTGGGCAAACAAGGTGAAAAGAAGAGAAAGATGCCAACAGAGCACACCAAGGCTGAGGACAGAAGATTCTTAATTAATTTTGCCTTTGCAGCAGGTATTCCAAAGAAAATGGCTCAGTCCATGACTACTGAAAGGCTGCAGGGAATACATGATAAAGAAATGGAGAAAAGAAAGAAAGCAAAAACCTCCCAAGAAGTCCAATCATCACAAGAACCAGCTCAACCTACTACAAGTCATATTCAAGCTGCTGCCAGTACACCTGTTCCCACTGATCAAGCTGCTCTTTCTATTCCTTCATCGGTTAAAAGGCTACTCTTTGAGCAACAACTACAAAAGGCCATGGAGATATAGAAGTTGATTGATCAACATGATTTTACAAAGCCTCAAATCAACTACTGGTTTGCTAAGTCACTGGATGACCGTGACTTGAGAATTAAGTTTGTGATAAGAAGAGAGTCTGGTCCTGAAGAAGAATATGATACATTTTGGCAGATGGTTCAGAAGTTGACCAGAGATGAGCTTATCAGAATGCACAACATTGGGTCTGTATCACAAGTTAGATCTTCTCTACCACAAGTGAAACAACTCATCAGATATCTGAAGTCCATTGTTGATCCTGAATTTATTAGAAAAGATGTAGAGGATGCCAACAAGAAGGGATTGAAAATCAAGGAAGTTAATATTTTTGTCAAATCCAGGACTTACAGAATCAAATTCACAGATGGATCTGGTATGTTCTTTAATCTCGAATTCTATGATCTTCCAAAGAATATACTACTCCAGATGAAGTCTGTCAGAATATCTTGTGATAGAGATGAGCTAAAGAGAGAATTTTTGAAGGCTATAGATCATAAACTTGCACAGTTGTAAGTTTTTGAAAGCCTTGGTTTGTGAATAACAGTTTACTTTTTCATTTCCATGTTTGTATAGAACTTAAAGTCTTGTGCAAAGAATTTAAGTTAGGGGGAGATTGTTGGGAAATAATTTAAGTATGTTCAAACTGTTAGTTAGACTTCTCAGACTGTTAGTAGATTTTTCATGTAAATACAAAGTTCATGCTGCTAGTTGAAGAAACTCGAGCTGCCAGTGTAAAAGTTCAAGCTGCCAGAGCAAAACAACTCAAGCTGCTCAGTTCATGCTGTCAAGAGATTCAAGCTGCTCAACAGTTTCAAAAACAGAAAGTGCTGATTTTTAAGAAACGATATCTACATGAAGATTCCAGCATATCTACTATCAGAGAAGTCATAGTCCTTCAAGGAAACAAGTCCAAAAAGCAATATAAATAGACAGAATAGGTTTTCTATTGAATAGAAGTTTTCTACATATTTTGAGTCTGTAATTGCTTTGTTGATTAAGTTTTCTCAAGCCTCTAAAGTTGTAAAACCCTAAGAACAGTCTGTGTTCTTCGTCTAATCAAAACAGATTAGAGGTGATTGTAATCATTGAATTCAGCAATACAAACAGTCTTGATTACTTCTTATGTTTTATGTTTCATTGGTTCTGAAAGTTTTTGTTAAAATAATTAAGTGTTATTCCGCAAACTTCTTAATTAAACTTTGATTCAAAGCAAGATTATTGATTTATACTCTGATAAATTTCAAATCAGTTAATCTTGGTTATTTAGTTTTAGATCCTGACATTATTGTTCATGGAATCGAATGGAATGGAAATGAATTGATTATATATAACCTAAATTTATAAAATTACTTGATTAATTTAACCAAAGTTTTATTATTCATGGAATGGAATTGAATGGAATTGAATTGATTATATATAACCTAATTTTATAAAATTACTTGATTAGTTTTAACCTAAGTTTTATTATTCACTAGAGTTAAATTGAGAAATTCTGTTTTTGCAAATCTCGAACTGTTAGTTCAATTTCTCAAGCTGTTAATACATTTTTTCAACCTGTTAAGTGTTTTATAACCTTAGTTTATAAAATTACTTGATTAGTTTCAACCGCAGTTTTATCATCATGAAATGGAATGGAATGGAATTGAATTGAATTGATTATATATAAATCTAAATTTACAAAATTACTTGATTAATTTCAACCTAAATTTTATTATGCATGGAATGGAATGGAATGACATAGAATTGATTATATATAACCTAAGTTTATAAAATTACTTGATTAATTTTAACCTAAGTTTTATTATTCATGGAATTGAATGGAATGGAATTGAATTGATTATATATAACCTAAGTATATAAAATTACTTGATTACTTTCAACCTAAGTTTTATTATTCATGGAATGGAATTGAATTGAATTGATTATATATAACCTAAGTTTATAAAATTACTTGATTAATTTAACCAAAGTATTATTATTAATGGAATGGAATTGAATGAAATTGAATTGATTATATATAACTGTTTGGAATTCGTATCGTTTTTCATAAAAACATAAACATTAATCACATTAAATGCACAACGGAAGTTTTTTTTAAAATCACGAATTCCGTACACGGATCGTCAAGTATATATAAGATAAGTAAACAAGAAAGCAATAAAGATCCGTACCTTTGCATTCGATGACAAGAATGCACGAGTGAGATGCTTTCGGTATCCACCGGTGACGACACGATCGAGCGGCGCCAAGTATGCAATCAAACACACGAGGGACGGGAAAAACCAAAACACCTATGCGTTTGAGTTTTGGTACGGCCGAAAAAAACATAACCCACACACACCACACACATTGAATGTGTGTGTCGTGTGTGTATGTATAATGTGTAAAACCCATCAATTCACACATCTCACTATGTATGCATATGAGGGGTTCTTTTTATTCAATCCCCCACATCTCTCGTGTGGTGGTTATCTATACATATATCATCTCATCTATATATATATATATATATATATATATATATATATATATATATATATATATATATATATATATATATATATATATATATATATATATATATATATATATATATATATATATATTATTAAGAATCTTAATTTCTTTAATAATATAAAATATATCTTAATAATTATCTTTATTATTTAAACCTTATATAATTATCTCTATAATTATATATCTATTAAATAATATTTATTTTTGTATATTATCTAATAATATATAAATGATTAGATAATTATTTATAATTATCTCGTATTTATTTGTTTATAATTATCCATCCAATTATCTAATAATAGATGATAATACTAATTCAAATAAATCAATCTTTTATTTAATATCCAATAATAAATAAAAAGACTAGATAATTATTTAATTATCATCCAATGACAATTAAATCACTACAATATCTAATATTGCACTTATAGTCCCCGTACATTGAGATCTAATTAATCATCCATTAATTTAATCTCAATGATCATTTTGTGTCATAAACAATATCCAATATTATTTATTCAATAGTTTAATTGCATCTGCTCAGTTGTGCTCATCGGTGTGACCCTCAAGTGTTTTATAAAAGCAGTCATGATGCAGTAGTAATGTCATCTTTACACACCATACACTAACATACTCCCACTTGTGTAAGACGACATACTGTCCTGCAACATACGCCTAAAGGAGGTCATGGCTAGACACTTTAGGCAACAAAGATCATAAAAACTCTGACTCCCATTCGGGCATTTTAGTTGTAACAGCCTTCCAACAAGAAACTTAGGTTATATCTCATGCATCGGGATATTTCAATGTGAAAGCTAGGCATGGATTAGATCAACCGTAGCAAACACGATTATGTTTCTCGACTCCCTGATATCGTACTGAACTGAAACAGACAGAGTAGAACACATCAGTTCTGTCCGAGCATGGGCATGCATTTCTGTCAGTATCGATCGCCGAGGGGCCCAGAAATATCTCTTCTTAGTTAAAAGAATGTGCAAATCCCATATTGACTATCTAGGCCTTTAGCACGACTCCCACTGCAACCAGCCTCGATCCGTTATGATCACCCAGTTACGGATGACGTTAGGTTAGGCCAAATGTACATCAGCACCCGCACTAAAATACGTAGACATCTCGGGTACTAAGGATTACCTTTTTGAGACGACTATTGACTATGATCCACAAAGTGATCTCAATCGGTGGGTCAATCCAATATTTGTTCGCAACAAATACCTGTGAATTTGGTCCAACCTTTGCTATATTCATCACCCATGAATATCAACCAAAAACCACAGTAGCCTTTTAATTCTCGTTGTGGTTCCCACGACAACAAGTAGCTATGGAATAGTTTTAGAATAACTTCAAATTTATTCTTGGATTTCTAAAACATGCAAAATAGAACGACATTAAAGATATCATGTTGATCTCCTTTATCTCAATAAATACAACATGACTTCCATCAATTTAATGCTGTTGTTCCTTTATCAAATGTAACGGTAACACGATCTATCGAAAAATTAATTTCAGACATGATCTTAGTGGGAGTGTTCTCTAGTTAACTGACTTAACTTCCATTACCGTTTTTCTTTGAAAAATTACACTAGTTCTTTATTACAACTTCTTGTAATATTATTCAGACTCATTCTGAATCTCCTTACAAATTTATATCCATTATCTTTAGAGGAACTGGTAAATCACTCAAAAAGACACCAAGATTAAATTTTAGGAGCTCTAGCAATTCAGATTAATTGCTACTAGTGGTGCGTTTAGATGTTTAGTCCTGAGTCTGACAGTATGCGGTTTATCCATATCTTAACAAGACATCTTAACTTAATAACATTGTGTTCAACATTTGTGATATGTATCCATAACCACCAGAACCTGGTTATCGACAACATTTTGTTGTAGTGTTCCGTCAAGTTTGCCGACGAGTGTTTAAACAATGTTGGTACACCTTGTGTGACGATAGCAGTCTAAGTATAGTTGGCATTTTGTGTAACTCAACTTACGTAATATTGAATATTGACTAGTATTTGATATATGTGATTATATGTGTTTGATAGTGATTGATTGTATGTTTGAACTTGGTGTAACGTATTACAAGAAGTTCAAACATAAAGTTCAAAGATTAATTCAAACATAAGTTAAAACATATGGTCAAATAGAAGTATGACAGTGAAATTCGAATTTGGACTAAATTCGAATTTACACATAAGGTAATTTCGAATTTGTACTTAAGGCAATCTCGAATTTGTCAGGTGGACAAATTCGAATGGGCCTTGGGCCTGGTTTGAGTTTGTCCTAAGACAAACTCGAAATGGTCAGTGGAATTAAGGATTAACTCGAATAATTAAGTGACTTTTTCAGACTCCCGGAGAGTAATTAAGCAAAGGCGATCTCGAGTTTATTAGGATTCAGAGAGTGTTTTCGGAGAGAATCATCGTGTAGGTACGTTCGTCGTCGTTCTTATAACGCAGTCGTAGTCTCCGTGTTCCGTGCGTGTGATCTTACCGTCAAGCCGCTAACGAGGATTCCGCACTCGTTGGACGGTGTCGCGTCTAGATAGATCCGTGAGTTCAAGACCTTACAAGTGGTATCAGAGCCTAAGGGGTGTTCTTGGTGTTCTTCATGTTCATTAGCAACATCCTAGGTTTCTTGACGTTTTGGACGGTTATTATCATGATTTTTGAGGGTTTTAGAGCTTAACAAATCAGATTTCGGGAAATACTTTGTTGTAGTTCAAGTTTTTGACCAAAATCAGTATTTTTACTTGTAAAAATATTGATTTAATCTGAAAAACTTGAAAAACTCGAAATATTAGCCGATTTTCGAATTTGCGGCGCTCGAGTTTAGTAAGGGAGTATTAGGGTTTCCAAAAATTTCGAGTTTGACCAAAATACGCTCCTTTTCGAGTTTCCTTAAAGTTTGCTTCGAATTTGGCCAGTTCGAATTTGCTTAGGGTTTCGACTTTACACTAAAGTCGAATTAGGGAATTTCGAGTTTAGTGGATCTTCGAATTTATTTGGGGTTCGAGATTAGTGGACTTTCGACTTTATCATTATTTTCGAGTTTAGCTGGATTTCAAACTTAATTCGAATCTAATCCCAAACAGGTTTAAATTTAATTACATTCGAATTTACCCAAATTCGAAAGAATTAATTTAAATTAATTTCGAATTAAATTAATTAAGTTTGAATTCAAATATATTTGAAACAATGTCAAGTCTGTAGAGGTTTATGGAGATGGATCATGAGGTTGGCAAGGCGAATTCACCACCGAAGTTAATGAAAATTGAGGACTATTACTGGTGTAAGGATAGGTTTGCCGACTTCACGAGGTTCAATTATATGCGCATGTGGCTTTGTATCGATGAAGGGTACATTCCACCTACAGCTGAGGTTGAAAGACGACAAAAGGTTGTGCCTTATTCATAAATGAAGGATGACAATAAAAAGGTGTATGAAACTGAGAACCGTGCAATAGCAATCATTCGAATGACGTTACCACAGGAGATCTTACACACCTTCCGTAATCAGAAGACAGCAAAAGAGCTGTGGGATGCGTTAGAGAAAGGGTGTGAAGGTAATCCGAGGGTAAGAAAGAATCGAATGAAAATGCTCAAGCAGCAGTTCGCGATCTTCAAAGCCATGAAGAACAAAAAGCTGGATGAGACTATTACACGATTCTATCATTTGCTAACTGAGTTAGATAGCCACGACGTGGAGTATAGTGAGACGGAAAAGATTAACTAGATTCTGGATGCTTAACCGGCCAAATGGGAGATGTATGTGGCCTTAATAAAGCATAATGAAGACAAATTCTATACTCTGACACTAGATAAGGTTATCGGAACGCTGAGGGCATATCACTTTGAGTTACTGAAGAAGGAAACATATTATGATCAAGTTCAAGATCCGGCTATGTACTTTGGGAAATCAAAACCTTCAGTGGCAACTGAATTGAAGACCGCTACAACATCCTTCTCGGGAGAAACATCGTCACCGGCTGAAACAGAAGACTCAGTGTGTAGGGATTTCTTAGGGTTTTCTCGACCAGAAGAAAAGCAGTATCAGGCTACCCCGGCATCTACATCTCAAGGGTATTCAAAGATGCCTATGAGCGCAAAATCTGCGGAAGACCATTTGAATCTGTTGGCTTCCTTTGTGGCCGCTTACGGCAATTGCGTTCAGGGCAAAATCAACGATCCTGCACTTTGGAATGAGGTTTACGATCAGGTAGATCCTGATGATCTGGAAGAGATGGATGTGCAATGGCAATTGGCCATGGTAACTCAGAGAGTTAAAAGGTTCATCAAAAGAACGGGAAGGAATTTGAACGTTAGTAACAATAAGATTGGATTTGATAATTCCAAGGTTAAGTGTTACAACTGTCAGGGGTTAGGGCACTTCGCTAGGGAGTGTCAGAGATCGAAAGTAGAGAACTACCAGGGACAGTATCAGAATCAATCGCAAGGGTGATATCTACCGAGTAGTTCAACCAGTCAAGCGAATATAGCTGGTCTGTTATCCAATGTTTCATCAAACAGACAGCTATATGGAACTTATGACTGGAGTACACATCCAGAATCGAATGCTAGAGCCTTTATGGCTGAAGTGACTGAGACTGGAAGTGATGGGGCAGAGGAAATCACAGGGGACAGCAGTCAGAATGAAAGAAGTCCGATGTGGGTAGAAAAGTCAGCTGATCAGACAATTCTGGATTTTGCCGCACAGATGGCCAACATAGAATCAGATCATTCCAAGGTAACTCTAAACTTTTCTCTTTTCCATGATTTATGTGTTTTATGTGCTACATCTAACGATAGGTTAAATTTAGTACTAGAATCACATCAAACCATATCTGCTCAAAATGAATCGTTAAAATCAGATAATGGTAGCCTAGTAGACATATAGCAAGATCTTAGGGATAAGCTTAAGGCTGATGCACAGGATGTTGTAGTTCTAAAGGACAAACTGAGCGAACAGTGTGTTAGGTTAGAACTAATGTATGAACATGTTGAGGCATTAACCAAGGAGCTTAAATCTAAAGAAGTAGAGCTAGCCGAATCTAAGGTAAAGGTAGCTGAGGTCAACAGTAAACTTGAAAAGTTTAGGAACTCATCTCTTAACCTAGGGAAAATCTTAGATGCACAGCGTCAGTCTAAGAAGCCTGTAGGTCTAGGATATCATGAGAGTCCTCCACCTTTCAACGATAACTATGTTCCTCAACCTCAGGAGAAAACTGAGAAATCAGTTGAATCAGAGGAAATACCGGATCCAGTGTCTAAGATTACAAAGGAAAATGAAACTAAGGTGACTGAAATTAATATCAAGATTAAGAAAGTTAAATTTGTGCCACCCTCTAGTGATAAACCTGTAGGACAACACAAAATTGACTTTAATGATCAGGAGGAAGAACCAGTCGCTATAGTTGAAACAAAAGAACCAGACACTAGTGAGACACATAAGTCAAAAGGCACACATAAAAAGTCAATTGACAAAATGTCTTACTTTAGATGTCACCAAAGGGGGCATGTTGCGTCTAGCTGTCCACATAGGAAAGTAGATAATACTCCTAAACCTGGAAAGCCAGAATAACATAAGCCTTCACCAAGTGTAGCGAGCACTAGTAGTTCTCAGCAGACCGAGAAAACTGTGCAAGCTGCACCAAAATCTGCTGTGAAACAAATGCCTGTGTCAGGTCGACTAAAAGAAGTGATTAGGACTAATTCACCAAATAGAGTCGTTAATCAATCTAGTTCAGGACCGCAACAGAATTATAGGAGTACTACACCTAGCAGAGCTTACACTCCGGTTAGGTCACACACTCCTGTAAGACATCAAACACCAGGTAGAGCTCAGGGATGGATATCAGTCAGAAACGCATTATAATCAATATTATTCAAGAGCTCCACAGCAAATGCCTACATATAGGCCGAGAGTGAACTTAAATTACTCTGCACCACAACAGACTCCAATTCAAAGACCCAAGTCACCTGAAAGGAGAGATGGGTATTTGAAAGAGTTTAAGTATGTGGACGAGAATGGTATTACCAAGTCAGTTATGGCTTGGGTTCCCCGTGATAACTAACCTATTTTCTTTCATGTGCAGGAGATAACTACAGGTCCAAACAACAAAAGGTTCGTCGACAGTGGTGGCTCCAGGCACATGACAGGGGAAAGAAGTCTACTCGCAGACTTCAAGGGAGGGAATCGGGGTTTTGTATCATTCGCTGGTAATAAAGGAGGGAATATCACTGGTTACTGGAGTGGTCACTAATGGGACTATCAAATTGGATCAAGTTTATCACGTTGATAAACTGGTTCACAATCTCATTAGTGTATTTCAAATCTGTGATAAGAAGAACTCATTACTGTTCACTGATACTGAGGTGTTAGTGCTGAAACCGGGGTTCAAAGTACCTGAAGAGTGGATACTGATGAGGGCTCCAAGGAAGAATGACCTGTACATGCTCGATATGAACAAGTCGGAATCTTCAATAGGACCAATTTGTCTGTTATCTAAAGCGTTACAGACTGAGTCGGTTTTATGGCACAGACGCATGACACACTTGCACCTGAGAAAGATGAATTACATTACGAAAAATGGATTGGTGCAAGGTGTTCCTATGAAGATTTTTGAGTTCGAGGATAAGTGTCTACCGTGCAAGAAAGGAAAACAACACAGGAAGGCACACAAGTCCAAGACTCAGAACTCCATCGCTGCCACATTCGATTTGTTGCATATGGACCTCTTCGGACCAATCAACAAAAGGAGTATAGGTGGTAGTTGGTACTATTTAGATATTACTGACGATTACTCACGTTTTTCTTGGGTTTTCTTTCTAGGTACAAAGGACAAGACGACTGCCAAGCTCATCGGGTTCTTAGACCAAGTGGAAAATTCTTACGGAAAAAGGGTTAAATGCATTCGAAGTGATAACGGAACAGAGTTTAAAAACACAATAACTGGTGTATATTACCTATCAAATGGCATAGTGCATCAATTTAGTGCACCTTATGAGCCACAACAAAATGGGGTGGCCGAACGGAAAAACAGGACATTGATTGAGGCAGCAAGGACCATGCTATCGGATTCAAAGCTTCCTACCATGTTTTAGGGGGAGGCAGTGAATACCGCGTGCCATGTTTTAAACCGGGTCCTTACCATCAAATCTTTGAACAAAACCTGTTATGAAGTTTTGAATAAAAGACCACCTAATTTAACTGGTTTCGAACCCTTTGGGGTACCATGTACTTTAATGAAAACAAAACATCAACCTAAGTTTGGTGAAAAGGCTAACGAAGGATACTTCCTAGGTTATGTGTCGAACTCACCAAACAAACGGGTTTTTAACAAATCTAATGGTACAGTGGAGATTGTATATAACATAGACGTCACAAGTTCTACACATGAACCCCAAACTGGTCCGGAATGGATATTTAATTATGAGAAATTGTTTGATTCATTTAATATTCCTTTGGATGGAATGCGGGTACAATCGAACAGGACTTGTCGTCATTAAACTTGAATGACGAGGGTCAATGTTTTTTGAGGACCGCAGTTCCATCAACATCCGAGCCTACATCAACTGAAGATGGATCTCCGGAACAAAATGATTCTGAAGTGCCTACAGTCGAAAATCAGACAACAAATTCTAACTCTGAAGACAGTGTCCATGAGGAAGAAAATGTGGAGTCTGAAGTCGCACCCCCTTTAGGAGAGATAGGATCAAATTTGGGAGACAATCTTACGGTTGACGAGATAGAGACATCTAGGATCAATAAAAATCATCCTATTGAAAGTATCATAGGAAATCCTAGTGCTGGTGTGAGGACTAGGAGTAGTTTGAATAACAACACAGTGTTGTTGTCGATGATAAATGACTCCGAGGCCTCTCATACTTGCCTCTATTCATGCTTTATCTCGCAACTAGAGCCGAAAAATGTGCAAATGGCACTAAAAGACAACTCTTGGGTTGAAGCGATGCAGGAAGAACTGTCACAGTTTAGGAAACTAGAAGTGTGGGAGTTAGTTCCGTTACCTCGAGGAGAAATAGCAATAGGAACCAAATGGGTTTTTAAGTGCAAAAGAGATGATCGGGGTATAGTCACTCGCAACAAAGCAAGACTGGTGGTAAAGGGTTTCAACCAAGAGAAATGAATCGATTACAATGAAGTGTTCGCGCAAGTAGCAAGGCTTAAAGCAATCCGATTAAACATAATAAAACCAAGCACATAGATTTAAACTTCTTTCTGGGTTTGCAAGTCGAACAGAGGAAGGAGGGAATGTTTATTCATCACACAAAGTATGTCTATGACATATTAGAGCGCTTCAAGATGGAAGGAACAAAGCTGACAGCTCATTTCAGCACGCCGATTCAAGTGAATCACAATCTCGGACCGGGTACAGAAAGTGATACCGATGTGGATCCGACGTTATATCGGGCCATGATTGGGTCACTCATGTATTTAACTGCTTCAAGACATGATATAATGTTTGCTGTTTGTATTTGTGCTAGGTTTCAAGCTAATCCGAAAAAGATGCACATGAAAGCTGTGAAGCGGATTCTACGATATCTCAAGTCGAAACCGAAGCTGGGACTTTGGTATCACGCGGAGGGTGATCTGGAATTGGAGGCATTCACGGATTCAGACTACGGAGGATGCACCTTGACGCGCAAGTCAACAACTGGAGGGTGTCAGTTCCTAGGAGGGAGACTCGTTTTTCCTGGCAATGCAAGAAACAGACTTCGGTAGCCATGTCAACGTGCGAGGCCGAATATGTTGCTGCTGGTAGTTGCTGTTCACAGGTTCTGTGGATACAACAACAATTGCGGGATTACGGTTTCACTTATACTCATACTCCTATTAGGATAGATAACCAGTCAACAATTGCAATAACTAATAATCCAGTTAAACATAATAAAACCAAGCACATAGACATAAGACACCATTTTATATGTGATTGTGTTGAAAATAACTTATCAAGCTGGTAAAAGTGGCAACGGATGATAATAATGCTGATTTATTTACCAAAGCTTTTGATAAGTCACGTTTTGAGTATTTGATTCAACTAAACGGAATGCGT
>JAANYP010009379.1:0-13305 GCA_020465985.1 Centrapalus pauciflorus | reverse complement strand
AACCATCCAGAAAACAAAAAAAGATAAAGAAAAAAACATTCATAGACAATGTTTGTGTTTTTTAAAGAAGATCTAAAACCCTTATATATGTTTCTCCGTTCATAAACAATTTCTTTTATAAATCATTTATTTTTCTAAGGACATAAGAGTTACACCGTTCCTATTTTCACTTCAAACCAAAAGACATGGGCTTAGGTCTTCTCATTTGAAGACCCCTACTCCGGCATATATAGCCGTCCTTGCCACCCTTCAACACTGATTTTTTTTTTTTTTTTAACGGCTGGTGTGGTGGTTATCGTCTAGGCCCAAGTGCCGACAGATCCTGGTTCGATCCCCACCACAATCTCCTAGTTAGATTAAAATCTCCATAGTTAGATTAGTTCACCTGAAGGGAAAAACCCCAAAATCCGCCTCTAATGAGGATCGAACCTGGGTAACAACCCTCCCCAAGCCCCTTATGGAAACTTGGTGGCCACCAGGGCATCTGCCACGTTTTCCTCTCTCTATCTCTTAACCTTTGGTATCGTTCTCTTCTCTATCACAGTACCTCATCTCAATCCCTCGCTTGACTTCTCACATCTCTCTCATCTCGCCTGATTTCTCATATCAGGTTGTCCTTCTTTCATTTATTCTTATATTATTATTATTATTATTGTAATTATTATTATTATTATAAATGTCATGATAAATGTAAATGGATCAAAATCAACGAATTATAGATACAAAGTCATGACTTTTTGCATTAAGATTGTTTAGCTTGAAATAAGTCAACCAGAACGGTCACATATATATATAACTTACTTGAATAAGCCATGTACCTATTAACTAATGGATAATTATTAAAATACCTAAAATTGCAACCCCTTTGTTAACTTTTACCCAAAATAAAGTCATCTAACCAAAATAACTATTTTTTTCGTTACCACATTTACGTTACACCCACTATTTACGTTACATGTACATTTTATTAGTTTTTAATACATTACGTTACAAAATGTGAAAAATAACGAAAAGTACATGACCTTTTCGTTACCAAATCTTTTTCTTGTCATTTCAGAAAGATTATTTTGTACTTTTTTATCATTTAAATCTATAAATTCCATTTTTTTTTTCATAATTACTATTATTTACATGTTTTAATATTATATCAAAGATAAAAATTATGGTATTATATTACCAGGTACGTTACCAAGTTTTTTGGTTACAAAATTTTATTGTTTCCTTTTATTGTACATTATTACATTACCAATTTTTTATAACGAATTTTTTTTTGTATATTACGTTACCAGTTACATTACCAATTTTTTGATAACGAAATTTTATATTTTGTTAGCTTTTGTACATTACATTACTGCTTAAGTTACTAAATTTTTTGGTAACGAAATTTTATTTTTATACTTTTTTGTATATTATCTTACTACTTACATCATCAAAATATTTGTTAATGAAATTTCATTTTTTTTATATTGTGCTATCAAAATTTTTGTATTGAAACTTCACCTTTGTAACATGATGTGGTAACGTAAAATTGGTACCAAAATTGAAATTTTAATTTTTATAAATAAACATTCATTTCAATTTTTTGTAATGAAATTTTATTATTTGTATATTATGTTAATATACAAAAAAGTACCAAAATTGGAATTTCGGTACCAAAAAGTTTGGTAACGTGAATAGTAACGTAATATATAAGGCCACGGGGAGTGGAGCGGCAACGGCCACGGTAGCATCCGACGAAGGCCGCCCTGCCCCTTCGGCGTCGGCAGCCATCATCGCGGCATCGGCATCCCAATGCCGAGCTCCTCACCTCTCAAACACACATTATATATATATATATATATATATATATATATATATATATATATATATATATATATATATATATATATATATATATATATATATATATATAGTTCGTGTGAGTACCTAAAAAATGCAGAGTACCGTGAGTACCTATGAACACACGGGTTTCGAATGTGAACTTGCTCCGAAAAAAAGTTTTTTTTTTTTTAATTTTTTTCATATTCATTTAGATACATATAAAATAAGGCTATTCGTAAAAAAATTATATACATTCACATTTTCTAGCATCTTAAAAGTCATGTGAATATGAAAAAATTCATGTGAACATGCTTAGTTGTACAGTTCATGTGAACAGTTCATGTGAACACGCACGTTTCACATGTTCTAGTGTGTGTTTATGTGTAATTTTTGGCAAGTAGTCTTGTATTATTAATTTAAACATGAATATGAAAAAATTTCAAAAAATGGTTTTAAGCGAGGTACCTCCGGTACTCCGCAAGACTAGTGGTACTCATTTGAACTTATATATATATATAGATATATATATATATATATATATATATATATATATATATATATATATATATATATATATATATATATATATATATATATATATATATAGAGGGGGGTTCAATGGAAAACCAACATGCATCGGAAAACTTTGGAAAACCTCCATTCACCACCACAAATGCATCACAATTCCCGCGTGATGCATCGAATTCTCGCGTGATGCACCGTCTTTCTGCATAATGCACCTGAAAATTTGTGAAAACCGCACTGCACCACCACAAATGCATCAAATTTCCCGCATGATGCATCAAAATCCCGCGTGATTCATCAAATTTCCCGCGTGATGCAGCAAAATCCCGCGTGATGCATCACTTTATTTACGATCATGCCACCGCGTTTTTCATGAAATGCATCAAATCGGACGGTATGCGTAGGTTTCCACAGTTTTCCGGTGCATAGTGGTTTTCCATTGAACCCACCCCTATATATATATATATATATATATATATATATATATATATATATATATATATAGGGAGTGGATCAAATGAGGACCGTCTTTAAAATGAAGACGGTAAGAACCAATAATAATTTGACATGTCATCCATTTTAATTAATTTAAAATTAAATGAAATAAATTTGATAGTTAATTAATAAGGAAGATTCCAATTGTCTAAATCAATCATTCTCTCTCCTCCATACAATTCACTTCCTTTTTTTTGTCTCTAAATTTAACAGATGAAGAATCACACACGAATACGATTCAATGTTCTTATGAATTATTATTGTTGATTGTGTGAACCATTAGTTGTGAACCGAATATTTGTATTAATTGTGAATCATCAATGTCATGAATCACACATTTTTGAGTCGTGAATCATACATGTTTGAGTCGTGGATCATACCCTTGTTTTTATTGTGAATCGTGGGTGGTGTCGTGAACCAAAACGGTATCACGAATCATTGGTGATGTGGTGAACCACAATAATTGTTTGAATCATCGATGTTATTGTGAACCATAACAGTGTCATGAATCTCCAAAGTGAGAGAGAGTGTGTGTGTGTAATTTGGTAAGTGAGAAATCATTAATTGATTGACTAATTACATTTTTTTTCCTTTTTTAGTTCAAATTAATAGTGATGAGATGTCATAATTTCATTGGTTCTCACCGTCTTCATTTTAAGGACGGTCCTCGCGTTAACCCTACCCTATATATATATACATGTATATATATATATATATATATATATATATATATATATATATATATATAGGATTGGGTTCACATGAGAACCCCTCCTTACCGTGAGAACGTGAGAACCACTCTAAAATTTGTGCATCCACTATATAAAATTGTGCATTTGATACTAAAATTAAATGTTTTCGATATATTTATGCATTTCATGTAAAAATTTACGCATCTCATGCTATAATTTATCCATTTTATGTACGAATTGTGCATTTAAGAAAATTTGTGCATTTGATGTTCAAATTTGTGCATTTAGTTTATAATTTAATGAATGTAAGTTTTGAATGTAATTTTAGTGTTAAATTATGATATTTATTAATATTTAAGACTAATAATGATTTTAAGTAGAACTTTTAATTTTAAAATTTGTGCATTTGATGTACAAATTTGTGCATTTTGGAGTGGTTTTCACGTTCTCACGGTAACAAGGGTTCTTACCGGAACCCAACCCTATATATATATATATATATATATATATATATATATATATATATATATATATATATATATATATATATATATATATATATATATATATATATATATATATATGTGTGTGTGTGTGTGTGTGTGTAATTATTTTTATTTCATTTATTCTCTATATACACAAACACACATTCATTCATTTATCTCATATCAATTCTCTCATTTCTCTGTCTCTTTCTCTTTGTATACATACACACACACACACACACACAATTCGAATTCACAAAAAAATGTCTTCATCATCTTCATATTAGGAGTCAATAGAAATTATCACGGAAGCGGTTAACGTTTGCTCGTAAGCTGCTCGGGCCGTTTTAGAATTTGTAAAAAATGAGGAAGGTGAAACATCACGTCCTGCAAAATCAAGAAAATATATACAAAGGGATCGTGAATCTGCATACGATCTGATTAGTGTTTATTTCGCCGAGAATGACATTTTTCAATGGTATTATTTTCGTCTCCGTTTTAGAATGCGAAAGTTATTATTTGTATGTATTGTTGACGATTTGACGAGAGTGTGTCGGTAATTTCAACAGAAGATGGATGCTAGAGGTGCTGTCAGATTTCTCCGATTAAAAAGTGTACAGTTGCTCTTTGTCAATTAGCATACGACACATCTGCAGATGGTTTGGACGAGAGTTTCAGAATGTCTTCTCGTGTCGCAAGAGAAAGTCTTGATAAATTTTGTAAGTATATTTGGCGAGTTTATGGCCCTAAATATTTACGCGGACCTAACTATAATGATATACAACAACTATATGTTCATCATTCTAGCGTTCATGGCTAGTCTGGTATGCTTGGAAGTTTACAATTGATACTTTACAAAAAAGAGTTAAGATGGCCACATTCGTGAAATCATTTTCAGCTCCAATTGATACTTTACAAAAAAGAGTTAAGATGGCCCAAGAAAGAGCTAGAAAAGATGTGGAATGAGCGTTGGGTATTCTCAAAAAGTGTTAGCAAATGTTTAAGCACGCGTCATCTTTTTATCATGTTGAGAAAATGACAAAATTAATGTATACGTGTATCATATTGCATAACATGATTATAGAAGATGAAGGAAACGTAATATGTCAATCTGATGAAAACGAATTCGCTCCAACAACAATACCAGCGACAATCGGTAGTAGTGCGTATATGTCGAGAAATTCAGAGATACGTAAAACTGAAGTGCATCATAATCTTCGCGCCGACTTGGTTGAACATATTTGGGGTGTTCAAAACATTGATCTCAACGTTGATCAGGTTGATGATTTTGAAAATGAATATTCGGACCAAGGCTTTGCTTAGATTAGTTTTCATTGTAATGTTTAATTTGAATGTTTTTTATTTTTAAGTTGAATATTTTAATTTTTAATGTTATTAATTTAATGTTATTTTTTATTTCATTGTTTTTATTTTAAGTTTAAAATGAAAATAAAAAAATTAATGACATCCACACCATCAGAATGACATCAAAATGACAAAAAATGACAAAGCTAATGTGGCGCTACCGCGACTGTAGATTTGATTGGCATCCTCAAATACGACTCCCTGTGCCTAACAATGAAATTTCGTTACCAAAACCTTGGTAAAGTAAGTGGTAATGTAATATCATAATTTTCATCTTTATTAAAAAATAATGTAAATAATAGTAATGATGAAAAAAAATCTTTTGAAATGACATGCATAGATTTGAGTAATAAAAAAAGTATAAAAAATCTTTTAGAAAGGACAAGAAAAAGATTTGGTAACGAAAACGTAATGTACTTTACGTGACTTTTCACCTTTTATAACGTAATGTATTAAAAAACTGATAAAAAGTAC
Organism: Centrapalus pauciflorus; assembly: GCA_020465985.1. Classification (NCBI taxonomy): domain Eukaryota; kingdom Viridiplantae; phylum Streptophyta; class Magnoliopsida; order Asterales; family Asteraceae; genus Centrapalus; species Centrapalus pauciflorus. Next base: position 7,448 of record JAANYP010009379.1, on the reverse strand, counting down.
AGGTAGCGTAATTAGTGGGTGGAACGTAAATGTGGTAATGAAAAGTATGAGTATTTTGGTTGATTGATTTTATTTTGGGTAGAAAACTAATGAGTTATAAATTTAGGTATTTTAGTAATTATCCCATTAATTAAATCCATTAACTTAAAATGAAACAGTCCTGAGGCATGTACGCATGTACATGGAGGTGCCATGGACATGATAATAATCGAGTTTATCCGATCCGTTTTTCATTGCAAAAAAAAAAAAAAAAAACCAGTTTTTTAATAACCGGTTCGGATTTTAACGGTTTTTGACCCGATAAAATGTAACACATGTTATTGGTTTCGGATATTAAAAACCGGGTTTTTTTTTTTAAAAACTGATTTTTTTTTTTAAAAAAAATCAACTTTTTTTATTGTTTGTTATTTTAGGCTTTCAATTTGGATTTGACCATTTTTTTATCATCTATTTGATAAACCTTTCATTTGGGTTTTTTTTAAATAAAATTGGGCTTTATAAATTATTCTATGAGTTATACATTATAATATATACATTTATACTAATTATAAGTTATAAACTTATAACTATAATTAAGATATTAAAACTCTTAATAAGTATAGTTTTACTCCAATCAAATATGTTTTATATTATATTCGATTATAAATACATAAAAAAATTTAAAATTATAAAAGTAGTGTATTCAAATTAAGATCAGTTTTTACCGGTTTTTTAATAATCGGTTAAAAATCCAGTCTACCAAGAAAACGAATCCGGTTCAAAATCCGGTCCAGTTGTAAAAAAGCCGGTTTTGGTGTAACCAATATCAGATCGAAATCGAATGACCGGATTTTTTGTGCACCTCTACATATATGTGTATTCATACTTAACAAAACTATAAACAATGAGTCAATGACTATGATTTTAATCATCATAAACAGTAAAATGTGATTAATTAATTTGTTCCAACAAATATATATTATAAAGTTCTTCCTAAGTTTTTAAAAACAAAAAAAAAAAAAAACATCAGTTTAATATTTGACCAAAAAATAAAAATGAAAAAAGTTCAACACAATCAAATTATAAACACTATATCATTCGGATTCATGAAACAAACATTATATATACATACATTTACGTAATGGTCTCATCCAATGAAAATTTTTCATTTTTTCTTTTTTTTTTTTAATTTTAATTTTAAATTTTCATAATACACCCTCATCTTAATGTTATCTTTTATTTAGCCCTTTTATTTTGATAAATTTTCATTAGTTTTCTATAAACAATTATTATTACAACATTTTCTTACATATTTAAAATTATGATTTTAATTATACATATGTTTGTAATTGTCTATTGAAACTATTATGTTATGTTTAATTGTATAAAAAAAAATTATTATTCAGATGCACAATACAAAATTATAATAAAATTGTTTTATACTTAAAATGTAACTATTTAAAATTTTAGATTTTTTTTATAAATTTTCATTTAGTTCTCTATTAACAATTATTATTACAACATTTTCTTACATACTTAAAATAATGATTTTAATTATACATATGTTTGTAATTGTCTTTTGAAACTATAATGTTATGTTTAATAGTATAAAAAAAACTTTATTATTCGGATGAATAATACAAAATTCTAATGAAATTGTTTTATAATTAAAATGTAACTATTTGAAATTAAATTTATATATTAAATATAATCATATATAACATTGAACATTACTATTATAACGTTGCAAACTCTAATCGATGTATTAGATACATTACCGTTATAAATTTAATTGATTTGACCGTAAAACCAATAAATTAAATTGACGATTAAATCTAATTAATGTCAAAATTTTAAATTATGGTTATGAACATTTGATTAATTAATTCTGGTTCCGATCTGATTTAATACGACATTGTTTGTAATTTTAGCATTACAAAATCAAAAAAACCAATGATAAGAACCGATTAACAGTATCATTTGTCTTGCTTATTGAATCTATATCGACTTTCCAATTTTATTTTCTTCGATGTTGGTTCAGTTGTGTTTCGTTGTTTGAATTGTTTAAAAAGCATTTTTCTATTTATTTTTGTAATTAATATTTTAGACCCCGCAGCAACGCGCTGTCTTTGACACATGGCTGCCCGTGAATGGTTGTGTTTTTTTTTTTTTAATTTTAAACTTTTTCTAATTTTTTTAATTTTGGGTTTTTATTTTTAATTTTAAACTTTTCATTTTAACTTGAAACTTTACATAATACACTTTTATCTTTGTGTTATCTTTTATTTAACACATTTATTTTAATAAATTTTTGTTTAGTCTTCTTTTAACATTTATTCTTATAATATTTTCTTACAAATTCAAAATTATGATTTTAATTATACATATATTTGAAGTTATCTTTTGAAACTATTATGATATGTTTTATTGTACGAAAAATTCTTTACTGTACAAATGCACAACACAAAATTCTAATGAAATTGTTTTATAATTAAAATATAACTAATTAATATTCAGATTTCGTTGAAACAAGACCAACCATGATTGGTTGTTTTTTTTCTTTTAATTTTAAATTTTTCATAATACACTCTTATCTTTGTGTTATCTTTTATTTAACGCCTTTATTTTAATAATTTTTTATTTAATCCTCTTAACATTTATTATTACAAAAATTTCTTACACATTTAAAATTATGATTTATTTATACATATGTTTGAAGTTATCTTTTGAAACTATTATTATTGTTTTTTTTTAATTTTAAACTTTTCATAATACATCATTATCTTTGTGTTTTCTTTTGTTTAATTGCTTTTATTTTAATAAATTTTTGTTTACTTCTCTTTTAACATTTATTATTACAGAATATTCTTATACATTTAAAGTTATGATTTTATTTATACATATGTTGGAAGTTATCTTTTGAAACTATTATGTTATGTTTAATTGTATAAAAAATACTTTATTATTCAAATGCACAATACATCATTATAATGAAATTGCTTTATATTTAATTTGTAACTAATTGATATTCAGATTTTGTATTAAATATGATTATGTTTAACATTGAACATTACTATTATAACGTTGGCAAGTCCTAATCGATGTATTGGAATTGCTTTACAATTAAAATATAACTAATATCTATGTGTTTACCTGTGCATATATCTTTGTTAAATCAAAAAACTTGCAAATATATGAAAATCTAAAACTCGATCTTCCCGCAGCGAAGCGCGGGTGTCACCATCTCGTTTCATTACAAGATGTAAATATATATTCAGACCACCTACTCTAATATACTTCTGTAGACGGAAAAAAGCTTAAAAAAATTAACTTTTTAAAAAAAATGAACAACACTATCATGTATTCTAGATGAATGTCACAAAATTAGCTACGTGTATATCAACGTGGGTGTCTATCACAAAATCAACAACGTGTATAACAACTTTTATACGAATGTCACAATACTAGTGATGATGACATTCATGTCATCTTTATCACTAAACATATCACTAAATCGTCATTAGTTAGTTACTTGCAAAGACGTATCGCTAAAAGTATGTGTGTGTATAAGGGTGGGTTCAATGGAGAAACTCTATGCATCGAAGAACCTTGGAGGACCACCACGCATCGTTAAAAAATCGTAATGCATCACGTGGAAGTCGATGCATCACGTGAGAATTTGATGCATCACGTGGAAGTAACGATGCATCACGCGGTAATTGTGATGCATTTGTGGTGGTGCATGAGGTTCTTCGATGTTGTGCGATGCATAGAGGTTCTCCACTGAACCCACCCCTATATATATATATATATATATATATATATATATATATATATATATATATATACACACACACACACACATATATATATAGAGAGAGAGAGAGAGAGGGTAAGGTTCAAACAAATATCTCTCGAAATCAAGTGCACCCGTAGATACCAATCTTAAAAAACTTTTTAAAATATTTTTCTCATAACCATGTTTAAATTAACTTTATACACATGATATATGAATTTCACATAAATTCACACTTTCTGTATCCTTAAAAATTATGTGAATGTTTAATACACATTTATGTGAATGGTCATCCAAGTAAATGATCATTAACATCATTTATATGATCTTTTTCTACCATTCACAATATTTATGATATTGCTCATTTTGATAAAATATCTTATAATATTGTCTTATACATGACTATGCAAAAAAAAATATACACTACAAAAAAAATGTCATTTGTACACATTATTTTTACACGCTTTTAGCAAGTGCATAAAAAGGTTTTATGTTTATTCGCACTTACAAGAATGTAAAAATTAGTTACAGTTACAAGTGTGGAGTTTTTATACTCAAATATGTATTTATAAAAAAGTTTGCAGATATAAATGTGGACAAACTAATAATTTGTCCACACTTAAAAGTATGAAAATCAGTTTGTCACATTTAATTTGTCCACATAAGAGGAAGAGTGGCAAAATTGAGTGTGACAAATTTATCTCTACACATTCAAGTGTGAAAAAATTAAAATTTGTCCACACATATACATGTGAACTTTTTTCTTTATGATTTTAAATGTGGTAATTAGGATGATTTAGTATATATTTTCACGCTTATTACTGCTATATTTTTAAACACATTTATAAGTGTAGAAAATTTACTAAATTTTTACACACTTTTAGAAAGCGTGTAAAAATGATGTGAACAAATGACATATTTGTTGTAGTGATATGTGAATGATCGTTCACAATAGGATACGCTCATGAACCTGATTCTCTCTCTCTGTCTCTCTCTCTCTCTGTATATATATATATATATATATATATATATATATATATATATATATATATATATATATATATATATATATATATATATATATATAGGGAGGTTCAATGGAAAACAATCATGCACCTAAAAACTTGTGAAAACCGCACTGCACCACCACAAATGCATCAAATTCCCTGCGTGAAGCATCAAAATCCCACGTGATGCATCAAATTTCCCGCGTGATGCATCAAAATCTCACGTGATGCATCACCTTATTTACGATCATGCCACCGCTTTTTTCATGAAATGCACCAAATCGGACGGTATGCGTAGGTTTCCATAGTTTTCACGTGCATAGTGGTTTTCCATTGAACCAAACGCTATATACATATATATATATATATATATATATATATATATATATATATATATATATATATATATATATATATATATATATATATATATGTATATATATATATATATATATATATATATATATATATATCAATGGAAAACCACCATGCATCTGAAAACTTGTGAAAACCGCAATGCACCACCACAAATGCATCAAATTCTCGACGCGATGCATCAAAATCCCGCGCGATGCATCAAATTTTCCGCGTGATGCATCATCTTATTTACGATCATGCCACCGCGTTTTTCATGAAATGCACCAAATCGGACGGTTTGCTTAGGTTTCCATAGTTTTCAGGTTCATAGTGGTTTTCCATTGTAGGGAGTGGATCAAATGAGGACCGTGCTTAAAATGAGGACGGTAAGAACCAATAAAAAATCGCCACATAAGCAAGTTTATTCACTCTCCTTGAATGGCATTATGAACATTTAATTGATTATTATATATGGTAACCTGATTAATTTTATTATTTAAAAAAAAATCTCCAAATCTATTCAAATCTCGGTCAAATTTTTTCAAATCAACATAATCCTAATCCACAGCTATTTGAAATCTTTGTCAAATCTCCAACCATTATACACCACTCAAACATATATTTGGAAAATTTTTTCAAATTTCTTCAAATATCAGTCAACACAAAAGTATATATTTCGATCACCCAAATCGAAAAATTAAAAAATCGTATTTTTATTAAATTAGTTGTTTTTATTTATAAATATCATAACTTGTTTTGTTTATCAAGATTTCGCAATTGAATATACTCGAGTATTACAAAGAACTTGAACAATCATGGATGAATATGAACGTAAGTAATTTTTTTCCACGTTTCAAATCTTTTATTTGTTATAGAAATAAACGAGATGATTTGTTGCTTTACATGTACGCCTACTATTTACAATGTGCATCATCCAATATGTCGTTAACGATGAATGATTCATAATTTTTCTTGGTGAACAGTCATTGTGAACCACATCGTTTTGTATTGTAAACGAAATTGTGAATCAGAAATTGAATGGTAAACGAAATTGAATGGTTCATATGAAACATTCATTGTGTTAATGCCTATTTTGATAACCTATAAAGTCTTCATGAACCACATGGTGAACCGTCGTGAACCACTCCACAATCCAATCTCTGAACGTATACTCTCCTACACACCGTGAACCGTCTTCTACAACTACCAAAACCCCTCTGCTTTCTACTCGCATTCTACCGTGAACCACCCACCTATTCCATGCATGTCCCCGTGAACCACACCCACAACTACCAAAACCCCTCTCACCGCCGTCCGTCGCCTGAAACCCTTGATTCACCAACCTGCCGCAGTGACTTGCAAACCACCAGCCCGCGTGAACCGTAAGCCAGCAATGCTGTCGTGAATCGCCACCCACCAGAGCCTACGTGAACCACGAGTGCCGCCGTGAACCACAAACCCACCAGCGCCGCTGTGAATCGCCTCTCAAACCACAAAACCGTGAATATAACTACTTAGCTAATTAATGGGATATATTTGCCTAAACTATAATAGTGCACAAATTACCATATTACCCTCTACATGTTTTAAAAGGGTTATAAAAGTCTAAATAATTACAAATTTGCCACATTGAATCCTATTGGTTGATTCACAAAATCCAGTCATTTCATTGGTTCTTACCGTCCTCATTTTAAGCACGGTCCTCATTTTATCCTCACCATATATATATATATATATATATATATATATATATATATATATATATATATATATATATATATATATATATATATATATTGAGGTTCAATGGGGCACTTGATGCATTGGTAACCATTGAGAACCAAAAATGCATAAAGGGCAATTTAGGAATGATAAATATATTTATTATAATTCATAATTAATTTGAATTTAAAATATTTTTTAATAACATCCATAATTAGGAGTAATTAATTTAGAAAATAAAATCCCTAAATTAACTATAACCCCATTTAATTTCCCCCTTTCTCTCAACCTCTTTCTTTCTCTCTCTCTCTCTATCTCACACACACACACACCGGCCGCCCCATCTCTTCCTCTCCCATGGTCGGCGACCACCCCGCCGCCCTCTCTCTCCCTCTCACATGGCCGGCGACCACCCCCTCTCTCCTGGGCGGCGAACACAAGGTGATGCAAATGAAGCCGAGGACGAACAAGATGATGCAAACGATGTAGATGAACATGCAAAAGATGAAGATGAAGGTGCATCGTGTTTGAACGTGAATCTGATTAAAGATGAAGATGAAGACATGAATCGTGTTTGAACATGAATC
>JAANYP010009378.1:0-19246 GCA_020465985.1 Centrapalus pauciflorus | reverse complement strand
AGTGCTATGGGAGAGCTGAACTTCTTTCTGGGTTTGTAAGTCGAACAGAGGAAAGTGGGTATGTTTATCCATCAGACGAAGTATGTCTACGACATTCTAGAGCGCTTCGGGATGGTGGGGACAAAGCTGACTGCTCGCTTTAGCATGCCGATTCAAGTGAATCATAATCTCAGACCGGGTACAGAAAGTGATACTGATGTGGATCCGACGTTATATCGGGCCATGATCGGCTCACTCATGTATTTAACTGCTTCTAGACCTGACATAATGTTTGCTGTGTGTATTTGTGCTAGGTTTTAAGCTAATCCAAAAGAGATGCATATGAAAGCTGTGAAGCGGATTCTAAGATACCTCAAGTCGAAACCGAAGCTGGGACTTTGGTATCAGGCGGATGGTGATCTAGAATTGGAAGCTTTCACGGATTCAGACTATGGAGGTTGCAGCTTGAATCGAAAGTCAACAACTGGAGGTTGTCAGTTCCTTGGAGGGAGACTCGTTTCCTGGCAATGCAAAAAACAGACTTCGGTAGCCGTGTCAACATGTGAGTCCAAATTTGTTGCTGTTCACAGGTTTTGTGGATACAACAACAATTGCGGGATTATGGTTTGACTTATACTCATACTCCTATTAGGATAGATAACCAGTCTACTATTGCTATAACCAATAATCCGGTTAAACACACTAAAACAAAGCACATAGACATAAGACACCATTTTATACGTGATTGTGCTAAAAACAATTTAATAAAGCTGGTAAAAGTGGCAACGGAAGATAATAATGCTGATTTATTTACTAAAGCTTTTGATAAGTCACGTTTTGAGTTGTTAGTTCAACTAAATAGCATGCGTAATCCAGAGTAACTTGACCTTAGTAGAATTTATTTCTTTTTATAGCAGTAAGTTTTTTTTTCACTTTTTTCTTTTGTTTTTCATAAATAAGAATAAGTTAATAAAAAAACCTACTAACTTACTATAAAAGGAAAGAAAAAATAGAGAAAACCATAAACAGCTCAAAAAAAGAGAATATTAAAAAATGAGTTAAGTCTTAGATACATAGGTTCAAAGCGACGAAAATTAGCACAGTCGATACAATCTCTAAGTGTTAAGCTTTCACACATAATGCACCTTAAACTCTAAGTGATATACATTTTCTAGTTTGATGTCTTGGTAGGCATAATACACAAAGGAAATCTCAAAGCTAATAAAATATTCAAGAAAAAGTCATATGTGTAACTAACTTAGATGTATGACCAAAGGGTCTTAATTTTTATGTTGGAAACATACAGACAATGATTCTAAATGAGGTATGCAAATTTTCTGGGGGATGTATAGCCACATCAGATACATCTTAAAGAAAAGAAAAGAATGGAATAATCTTGATAGTAAATTGAGATTCAAAACAAGTATCTTTGTTGTACGTAAGTACAGACCTGTTGCCTCTGGTTTGACTCGAGTTAGCAAGATAATTCGCTTTGTTGTACGTCAGTACAGACCTGTCACCGCTGTTTTGCTAGCTTTAAATATAAACTTTAAGACAAACTAAGACACTTTGTTGTATGTGAATACAGAACTGTGTCCGACGTTTGCCTTTTAAAGAAAATTCGCAATACCGAAAAGTTATAATCATTGTGTGTATGCCTTGATAATAAAAGTATGTCTAAGTATGAGACACGTAAGGTAGTTTCTTGATAAATAAAAAGGCCAACAGATATTCCAAAGTGTAAGATGTTTAGAGGGAACATAATACCAACAATCGCCTAGAAATGTGTGTCACGACAAACTATCAAGAAATCAAAAATTCCTAAGTGTGAGAGTGTAATACTGAAAGTGCGTATCTGACAACGTTATCTGATTGAACATTTCTTTGACTTTCTCGCCAAAAATATTCTGTTAGAATAGGTTGTACAGTTTAAAAATATTTTTGAGTAGCTTAAGTTTAAATTTAAATTTTATTTAAAATCTTTGTTTTTTATTTTTTATTTTATCTTATTTTATTTTATTTTATTTTATTTTATTCTATGTAGGAAAAAGGTCAAAGTTACTAAGGATGCATCTTTAGTTGAATAAACAAACATTGCATGAAAATCTTTTGCTTAGTGTGAATAATTTTGCAAAGTTTGTTCCGTTACACGAAAAAGTTGAAAAAGTTGAAATTTATTCAAGGATTTTCAAAATTTTCAATTATATTCGAATTTTAAGACAAATTCGAATTACATTCGATTCTGTCAAAAAAATCGAATTAAACTACAAGCTCGAAGGTGGTTAGTATATACTACTCAACAGTGAACATTCATTACCACCTACCTTCGATTTTGCTATTTCGAACTTGCTTTCAGACGATTTCGAACTTGTGTTCGAGTTTACCGTTTTCAAAGATTATACTATTTCTCGAAGTTTTGTCCATTTGTGTTCGAATCTATCAACAACTTTACGTATAAACATCAGTATTATACAAAGTTTAGGTAGTCTAGGACTCAATTATAGCAAAAAATCGATGATTTTTGAAGTTTTTGGGGTTTAAACTTTGTGACTCAAAATCACAAGTTTTAATCGGTGAAACTACAAATAAATTGCATATATCTTCGATTAGAACCTAATAGGACTAGTTAATACTATTTTCTAAGTCTAATGGGGTTAAAATCATGGATTTGTGTTCGTAAGTGACCGACTTCGAACATGTTCATCATGTTCGAACTTGTCAGGAAATTCGAATTTGTCAACAAACTCGAATTCAGTCAAATTCGAACATGTCCTTCGAATCTATTATTAAATTCGAAATGTTTGCATAATTTTAAATTCAAACTTGTAGAAATTCAAATGTGTTGGATTTTGGGCTTACGTAAGTTCAAAAGAAAACAAATTCGAAATTAAACAAGTTTCATTTTTATCTTTCACTACTAATTTTGGTTATTGTTTTATGTACAGATATGGGTGAAAGGGCATTCTTCCAAAAGCATAATATGGTAATGTCTCCAGACAGAGAGCTTCCCGAAGCATAGGCGTTTAGACAGATGGTAGAGTTTTTGGCACATTCCAGGGTGTCGTATGCACTATCTCATAATGTGCAGATTATATTACCGTATGTAAGGCAATTATGGGAGCACTTACAAGTTGACTGTACGGTGACGCCGATAGTTTTGAGGACAAGAGTTGGCGGGCAACCAATAGTTTCCTCCGCAGATATGTTGCGCCAAATTTTGCAGCTAGGGTCTGTAGAACAAGAGGCAGGGCCCATAGATTTCCTTGTACATATAAGGCAAGCGGCCTTCTTGCGAATGGGTTATGGCCTAGATATCGCTAAAGCTTGTTATATGAAAATTGGTTTGATTGGGCAGTGGATGTATTTAGCACATGTGATAATGGTGTGTTTTGCACCGAAAAATGCGGGATACGATTACATTGTCTCAGAGATGCAGTCGGCCATGATTGCATTAGTTTATAACAAGAGTTTTAGCTATTCAAACTATGACCACCTCTGAGTCTGAGTCGGAAGAAGTTGAAGAGGCAGAAGTAGAGGAAGTAGAGGTAGAGCGTGTTGATCCATCTGTCCGCATAGGCAGATATGGTTCAAGAATTGTGGTCAGTACGAGAGAAGAAGATACAAGAGCTGCTAGAACCTCAGATGATGAGATCTGATTTTGAAGCAGAAGATCCTACTCCTCTCGTTCCTAGGCATAGGGTGAAGAGGCATCGTTTTATGAAGGGAGCTTCATCCACTTCTGCTCCAGAGCCTGAAACTCCAGCTGTTCAGCCATCGATCACGCCATCACCAATCACATCCATTCCATCTACATCATCCACATTCACTGAGAATCAGCAATTTACAGAGCTGAGGAGCAAAGTGGATTTCCTATCAGTCCAAATCTTTCAGTTAACCACAGCAGTCAAAGAACTTCAAGCTCATAACACCAGACTTGATCAGGAGAATGCTGAACTCAAATCAACTGTTGCTGATCAAGCTTCTGAGATTAAGACAATGAAGTCGCTCCTGGAGCAGTTAATGAAAAATCTTCAAGCTCAGGGGGAGACAAGCTGCAAAGAAGCTGAAGTAATTAGAAGAAATGATGATGATGGCAATGATCCCAAGGCAAGAAAAGAAAGTGAGCTAGCAGATTTTCCGATTGCTCAGCGAGCGACAATTCAGGGGGAGCCAAGTCAGTCTGCAGTAGAAGAAAGGGCTGAAGGTGAAGCTTCTAAGTCCATTGAGAGCGAGATGATAGATGCTCTGATGGATATAGAAGAAGAAGAAATAGTGTTTGATTTTGAAGATGATTTTGAAGAATTGGAAGAAGGGGAATTTATTCCAGAAGAGATAGTTGATTGGAAATCTGATGATGGGGTCATGGAAGATGAAGATGACAACGTTGATGAAGTAATTATTCATTCACAACCCATCACAGAACTATACGTGCATAACGAGCAAAATGTAATTGATATAGATGAGATTAAATTGGCCTCTGTAGATGACTCGGAACTCGAAGAAGCTGATAAAGAACCAACCAGAGCTGAATTGTTAAATCTGTGGTTCCGTAAGGAAGAAAAGAAGACAGAGCCGAAGATGAAAAGGAGGATGAAAGTGCCAGGATCTGAAAATCTCTCCGGCGGAATTCTTAGCTGGTTCTTCGACAGAGAACAGCAGCTTTTCATACTAAAAAGAAGAGATGGACTTCCATACCTAAGGTGAACGTTCAAAGTGTTTAACACACTGCCAAAGGTAGAAGTGAAGGAGTTAGCTTGGAAAGAGTTGATCAATATTGGAGAGGAACCTTATGCTGAAGTTATTGCAAACATAATCAGAAAAGAGGGCAGATCCGGAAAGTTCGAAAGACTCAAGCCGAGGTCAGGAAAAAGAGTTGAGGATGAGTCAAGAATAGATCCTCACACGGGAAGACCATGGGCTAAAACGGATTACAAGCCTGTCAAATGCTTGAAAAAAGTGTCGTTAAAGTCTATGCCACAAGACATTCTTGGAAACCTGAAATGGTGGTATATAGACAATGATACAGCTGAAGCAGTAATGGAGGATATAGAAGACAAAGTTATTTTGAGAGTATATGATCCGCTGCACCTGATAAATCTATCTAAGGATGACCTGCAAAAGCTACATGATCAGCCAATTTTCTTCCATGAAGGCTGGAGATCTGAGGCTAGGAAATTCCAAAAGATAGTTAGAGTATGTATTGATATAGGGCTATATGCAGGTAGTAGCTTATATAGTTCTAGTACTTAGACAAAATGTAAATAGTTAGAAGCTATCGTCAAGGGGGAGTCTGTTAGTACATCCTGTGTGACGATAGCAGTCTAAGTATAGATAGCATTTTGTGTAAGTCAATTTACTTGCTATTGAATATAAACAAGTCTTTGATATATGTTTGTTTATATATGTTTGATATTGGTTGTCTATATGTTTGAACTTAGGGTTTTGTGTTACAATAAGTTCAAACATAAAGTTCAAAGATAAGTTCAAACATAAGTTTGAAGGCTGTAATTCGAATTTGTTGAGAGGACAAGTTCGAAAAGGCCTTGGGCCAAGTTTCGAACTTGTCTTAGACAAAGTCGAATTGGGTGATATAATTAAGGGTTAATTCGATTGATTATTAGACTGTTGCAGATTTTGTTAGAGTGTTTAGCAAAAGGCGATCTCGAACTTGCTAGCAATCAGAGAGTTTCGTTTGGAGAGAATCATCGTGTCGGGACGATCCGTTGTTCGTCTATCACCTTGCTAGTCTCCGTGTTTCGGTGTGCGTGGTCTATCCGTCAAGCCGCTAACGAGGATTCCGCACCTGTTGGAAGGTGTCACGTCAAGATAAGATCCGTAGAGAGCAGACCTTACATGGCACCTGATTTCTTTTGCAGCATCTTACCCCCAAACCTCTTCTTATTGAATTTTCTGACAAGCATAGCAATCATTTGCTCATCATCAACCTCAGTAAGGTCTTCACAGTCCTCTTCCTCAGACATTTCCTCCATTTCATCATCAGCCTGTTGATCAGCTTCTGTGAACACATCACACACCTGACCAGCAGGTTATCTCACACTGGCCACTAAGGCAGCACCAATTTTGGACTTTTTAAGGCATTTATTTTCTGTTGCCTTGATTTTTCATCATTTAGTAACAATCCATACAGATTTACAAGATCCATTACTCTGATGGTGCCTGACTTTCTGAGGATAGTAGAGAAGTAATTCCATTCCTCAGGCAGAATGTCCAAAAATTTGTTCACCAAAGTTAAGTCGTCTTTAGTGATCCCAACAGATTTGAGATCATTTATCAAGGTAGTGAACCTGGTGTAGGTTTCAGTGAGTTACTCATTTGGCTTGGCAAAGAACATCTCATATTGTCAAACAAGGTTGTTAATCCTGTTATCCAATGTGATAGTGGGACCACCATAAACGGTACACAAAGTATCCCACATCTCCTTTGCATTCTTCATTTTCTCAACCTGTTTGAACACATCATCGGGAAGAGAGATGACAAGATTGTTCCTGGCCTTTGCATCAAGGGCAACCAGACGTTTGTCTTCAGCAGACCATTGAGCTTTTGCCTTTGCAATGCTTTTGATTTCAGGAACAGCTTCTTCAGCAGCAGGAGTTATGGTAGTAACAGAGGTTGGCACATAGGGACCTTCCATTACTATCTCTGGCAGTTGTACATCCAGATTCTCCAAATAGAGCATTATTCTACACTTCCAGCCAGAGAAGTTATGATAATTGAACTTGGGAGGTTTTGTCATTGAACCATTGTCTTAGTAAGAAGAGGAACTGGCAGCACTGTTGTCCATGATGGGAAATAGGGAGTAATGAGAGATCTAGAGTTAAGACACACTCTAACCTGCTCTGATACCAGTATTTCAAATATCCACTTTGTCTTCATGTATCAGAACAACTTGGATAGTGTAAGCAGCTTCTGATTCTCCACTTTGTCTTCGACTTGCAATCTGATCTTTTCGTCCAACACAATACATGATGACATGCAAACAAATTCCATAAAGTGTATCACCTGTTCACAAAGAACAGGTTCTGTTCACAGAAAGGCCTCAGTCAAACCTGTAATACATCTTAGGGGGAGATTATTAATCAAACCTGTTTGATGCACTTGAAGGTATAATTTAAGGCCTCTTAATGCCTTATTGAAACCTGAAAAGTGATTTGCAATATAAGTCAAAGCTACCTACCCTGTTGCATTTGTTGCAACTAAAGCAGATTGTCCAAGCTATTCTATTCTATTGAACAGGATAGACATAAACTGTGTACGCTGCTCATGTCTGTTGAGCAGCTTGGACCAAAACTAAGTATTCTGTTCTTTGTGAATAGAACCTGTTCTTTGTGAACAAGTTATACACTTTATGGAAATTGTTTCCATGTCATCATGTATTGTCTTGGACGAGAAGATCAGTTTGCAAGTCGAAGACAAAGTGGAAAATCAGAAGCTGCTTACACTGCCAAAGCTGTTCTGATACATGAAGACAAAGTGGATATTTGAAATGGGTGACAGACCATTTCTTATATCAAAATGGCTCTACAAGAAGAGGAAAGGATTAAAGTTGACATTCCTCTCTAAGGTAAAGCAGTCTGCAACAGAGACAAAATGAAAAAGACAAAGATTCTGCAATGTAGGGACAAATCTTGTTTTCTCAAAACGTGCAGAAAAGCAGTTTTGTCTTTTTGGAAAGACACTCCACTATCTCTGCATCCAATGAGGAAGGTTCACCTGTATTCTCTGTAAGATTATAAAAGGAAACTTCTAAGGAATGTCAGACAACCAAGAGTGTGATATTCAGAACATGCAAAGAAGTGTGTTTTCATGCATGCAAAGTCTGCTTAGAATTAAACAGTTGAGTGTGTCCTAGCTGTTCTTGTTCAAGCTGTCTGTCTGTCTGTCTGTCTTGTAAAATCAGTGAGTCCATCTTTGTGAGTGTATTCATTGTAACTGATCTGAGTGTGTCTTAGATTAGTAGTCTAACTATTTTTTCTGTCATCTCAGCTTGAACCATTCCGCAGTTCAAGCTGTTTGTAATTAACACTTGGTTGATAATATACATACAAACATTGAGAAAGTGTGTTGAAATTTTTAAGTAGCTGTATTCACACCCCCCCCCCTCCTACAACTTAGAACAATATACTAGGGAAACCTTTTGAGACCTACACTACCATACACCAAACCGAAGCTTGAACCGAGATCTATGATTTCTAGAATAGCCGAAGCCGGTTCGGGCAATTTTCGTGGCCTAATTCGACTCCAGAAAAAAGTTACAGGCATTTTTCTGCAAAAAAGCTAAAATTTCAACGTCGAAAAGTCAATTCAGAGCTGATTTTCAACAAGTTATCATTCACATATACATTTTTCAGATCTTTAATCAGAAATCACTCATTAGTCCATAAAAGATCTTGGAAGATTTAATATCAGCAATTCAAATGACAAATGATCATAATCAGTTTTTGAATCTTACAAAGTCTGAGCTGATTGCAAAACTTACTGAATCTGAATAGATTGGTAAGAGCAATTATGATGTTCTTCTTCAATTAAATACAGATAAAGTTTTAGCTTTACATGATGTCAAAAGATTGAAAAAACAAGTTTTAAATTTTAAAGAAAACCAGAAAGTTTTAAATTCTGAGATTTCTATGCTTAAATTGAAAATATCTAAATTATCAAAAGAACTTGACAATTCCAAACAAGCAAATTTTTCAGAATGCAACTCAACTGAAATATATTTTGCCTGAAAGATCTGACCTTTACAAGAAAGTTAAAGATCTTGAAGAAACACTTTCAAAGACAAATCTTTCTGATCACAATTATGATTTAAACAACTCTGAAGAATTTTTTGCTCTTGAAAAAGAGTTTTTGTTAACTAAAGATTTACTTAAGAAGGAAAGAAATGAGTTCTTACTTAAAGAACAAGATTTCAAGGCAAAATCTAAATTATTTGAAGATGAAAGAAAAGTGTTCTTAATTAAAGAACAACCATTCAAAACTGATTACCAATCATTTGATAATGACAGAAATTCATATTTGGTCATCATCAAAGGATTAGAAGATCAAATACTTCAACTTTCTAAACAAATTCATGTGTCTCCTTCTTCAAATGAATCAGAAGTTAATAATTCTAATGATTGTTTGCAACATAAAGTTGATCATTCTGATTTATTTTCAAATAATGATAAGAATCTAACTGAAACTCCTAATCTAGATTCACCTTCAGATCTTAAACTTCAATATCTTTTAAAGATACACAAAGGAAAATATAAAATAATTGAAAATCTTACAGTCAAGATTTACACTGGTGAATCTTCGAAATCAAAAGATTCAAAAGTTTCTGAAAATACTGGTTATTATTATCAGAAGACATCTTCACAGAAAAACACCAAGTATTATCAGAAACAGGCTAGAACCAGACAGATTTTCAGAAAGAAGAGTTTGCAAAATTCTGATCAATCAAATTCAAGTTGCTATCGTAATTCAGATTTTCAATTTCATCATACTAAAAGAAACTTGCTTTCTGAATTTGAGAGAGAAACAAAGAATTATAATCTGCAATGGGTACCTAAGAGCGCTAACAAGTCTGGATCCAAATCTGTTTGGATACCAAAGAAATCTTAAATTTTGCAGGTTATTAGTTTTTAGTCAATTTAGACTAGAACCCGGGCTTCAATCATATGGCTCCTGTTCATTTCAGTTCAGGACCTGTTCTTCAACAGAGGCTTCTACTCATAATAGAGTAAAACCCGGACTTCAATGGAAATGGTTTATGTACACATCAATGCAGAACCCGATCTTAAATTCTATTGGTTTTCAGTTACTTCAGACTGAAACCCGAGCTTCCGCAACAAAGGCTGTTAATCACTACAGATTAGAACCCGATTCTGAAAGACAAATCTTTTTGAATTTCATGCCATGTATTCAACTCTGAAGCTGTATTGACAAAGATGGAGTTTTATTTTTACAATTTTTTGCTCCTGATTTATTTTCCATGAGTTGACTATCTTTGTGTGCTTATTTACAGGGGGTGTTTCAGGTCCACTCTGACAATAACATCTTTTTCATAAAACTGTGTTTATTTTTCACAAAAACATTTTGTGCACACATAAAAAGATTTTTGAGCTGAAAAGAATAAATTTTTTTAAGGATATTCATTTCTGATTCTCTGAATAGATCATTGAGGTTAATTGTTCTAATCTCTTTGATTTTCGTTATCTCATTGCTTCTGAGATTTTCTTCATGCATTCTTAATTCTTCCAATTCATTCATACCGAATTCTCCCATAATCACCCATGAGTTAATTCTTTCATGAAAATCTAATTCATTTCATATCATATCTCAAATTTTTCATTTCATTATGATATCTCCCAACTCATCATCCCCAAATTCATTCTGATCTTCATCTCCTAATTCATCTGAGCTGAAAATTCTAATCTTTCTGTGTAAGATCTCTCATGAGCTGAAATCCTTAACTTTATTTCTGCTGACTCTGATTATGCATCAAATTGTGTGATAGGCATAAACATGGTCTAACCAGAACCGGAAGACCTACCCAAGGAGCAAACCATCTATATTTTTTTGTGGGTGAGGGTTCTTTAGGTATATTAGTTGAGAAGTGTCATTTATCACGGCATATTGACAGCGTCAAGCAGAGGTAAAATGTAAATGAGAGGGATATATTGAAAGGAGATGGTGGTGCATCAGATCATGCTTTCACTATAAAGCTGATTTACTTGTAATTTTTGAAAATGTGAGCCAGAATTAGTTGAAAAATGCTGAGAGCTGAGTGTTGAGCAAGGATTTGAAGAAAAGAAAATCCTCCCTACACTGTGTCGGATGGGTAATCTACATAATCTATCAAGCCCTAGGCGACTTGATATTGAAAAAGACGTCATGGACCCAGTGACGCATGCACTTAACCCCACCAACTACTCAGTTATCTCTTAAAAGATTTCTGTTTCAATAATCACGAAGACATACCACATTTCTATCGATATATCATTTGGATATTATTGATATTGAAACAAGGAAGACATTTACTCCGGTCTCCGACTTCATTTGATTCACATTATGTCTACAGCTGATTATATACACTTTTAGGACACATCGAGTCTAACAGTCTGCGTGACTATAAACTACTAGTCCAAAGTGACTAAGCCGGAACAAATAAGAGTGATTCTTTCATGATAAAGGATTTCACGATGACTATTTGGAAATCCTACCAGTGTTAACATCACGCCAGCGCTGAAAGTAGGTCACATAGATTATGTCTATTGTGTAAACAGGACTCCTATGTGGACATGGACTCTTTTACTTAAAAATGATTGTTCCATTGTTTTTTCTCAAATTTGTAAAGCTTTATTTGTTTTTAGAAAGAGTATCCAAGGGGAGTGACAGTTTTGTCAGAATAGGGGGAGAGGATATCATTTTGAGGGGAAGAGTGACAATTTGTAATATTTATGATTTGTTGTTGTATTTCTGCTACTGTAAATTCATTACATCTACGTCTCTAAATATTTTGCATGATGTTCATAATTCTTATGATCATCATGACGGGGAGAAAAGTTATACTTCAAAGACAACTGCTGAGTAAATTAAAGACATTGGCAATAGCTGCTGAAATCAATTGCAACAACTTTTTAAGACAACTGTGAAAACTGTAGAAGATATAAAGATGAAAGATGACAACTGCAGAAGATTTAAAGATGAAAGATGATAAAGTTGTCTATGATCGATCAAGGGAGAGAATCAAAAGCTACTCATGATTCATAGGAGAGAGTTTGCTCATAAGAAAAGAGAAGATCAGAGTTGAAGAGATATGAAGATCAGAGAGAGACAAAGATGTTCAGAGATCAAAGAGAAGAGAAAAAAGATTTAAGTTCCTGATTTGAACTTTAATTGAAAAATTGCTTTCATCTCTAAGGGAGAGATTGTTGGGTTCAAATATAAATAGAGTTGAAAATAATTTTATAGTAAAAGTTCAAGGGTGTATTGTGTAAATACTCAATACTTGTATTTGTAGGTCCCAAAAGGTTTCCCAAGTGTATAGTTCTAAGCTGTAGGGGGGGGGGGTGAATACAACTATTTAAAAACTTAACAATCTTTTCTCAATGTTTGTGTATATTATTAACAAGTGTTAATTTCAAAGAAGCTTGAATCCGGAAAGGTTCAAGCTTAGATGACAGATACAACAGTTGTTCAACTAATCTAAGACACACTCAGACTAGATACAATGACTACACTCACTTAGATGCACTCACTGTTTTTACAAGACTTCAGATGGACAGCTTAAGCAAAACAGCTTAGACACACTCTACTGTTTTATATAAGCAGACTTGCATGCATGGAATAACACACTTCAATGCACGTTCTGATTTCACACTCTCGATTTCTCACAATCCTTAGAAGCTTCCTTTTATACTCAAAAGGAGAATCTCAGTGAAGCTTCTTCATTGGACAAATGAGATAGTGGATAGTCTTTCCAAAAAGACAAGACACCTTTCTGCACGTTCTGATAAAGCATATTGGTCTTCACATGGCAGAATCTTTGTCTTTTTCCTTTTTGTCACTGTTGCATAAGGCTTTAACCAAAAGAGGAATGTCAACTTTGCATCTTTCTTCTTTTGGCTAATGCCATTTTGATATAAGAAAAGATCTGTCACTCTTTTCAGATATCCGTTTGTCTTCATGTTACAGAACAGCGTGGGCAAGCTGTGCAGTTCTGTTTTCCACTTTGTCTTCGACTTTTAAACTGATCTTATAGCCAAAAACAATACATGAGGACTTGGAAACATATTCCAATAAAGTGTTTATCCTGTTCATAAAGAACATGTTCTGTTCTCAAAGAGCGAAACACTTGTAATCTGTCCAAGCTGCTCAACAGAATAGAGCAGCGTAGACAGTTTATGTCCAGCCTGTTCAGCAGACAGAACAGCTTGGACAAACTGCCTTTGTTGCAACGAATACCGCATGGTAAACAGCTTTGGGCTGATATTGCAAATCACTTTTCAGGTTTCAATAAGGCATAAACAGGCCTTAAATTATACCTTCAAGTGCATCAACAGGTTTGATTAAAAATCTCCCCCTTAAATGTAGAGCAGGTTTGACTTAGGCCTTTTTGTGCCTAACAATATCCCCCTATTTGCAATAATCAGTCTGAGCTGATTTAATCAATAATCACTATGTATTTTTACAGTACATTTGCTGAAATAGAATTACAACATCAAGGTAAAGTAAAAGATCAGTTTATATACATACTGATTTTGATTACAGAAAACAACACATGTTTTTACTAGAGTACAACTAATGTACTAATGTATATTACAAGTAATGTAAATAAGAAAAGTTACAACATAAGTAACAAAGTACAGCAGATGTACAAAAGAATTCTACAACTTGGACTGTTGATGTTGGGAGCAGATAATGGCAAGCATGTCCAACAGATGGACAGCTTCCATTCTTCACCTACTCAGATAGTAGGTGGACTTCACTGCAGTGGTGGTGGTATTCCTTTTTCAAACAGTTTTTTCAAGTTCGTCCCTTGTTTCCTCCAGATCTTGAATTTCCACTCTGAGAAACATAAATTTGGGATCTTGAAGTTCACCTCTTTCATAAAAGCCTCTGAGCTGGTCCCAGACGGCTGCTCTCCACTTGCTGGATTGCCTGAATGAAGTTGCAAGTCTGAAGGCTGCAAGCTGTCTCAGATCCACCTTGTATAGATCTGAAGCTCTCTGAAAGCACTTCTTCTGTGTCAGGGGATCTACAAAAAATGCCCCTAACTCAGGTTCTTCAATGACTTTGCCTTCTTCAAACTCTACTCCACTGGGCAGGCTGTAGTTAACTCCTTTGATTTCAACAGCATAATCACCTTGTTCAATCAAGATGAGGAGTTCCTCCAGCTCAGAATCCTTTCTTGTCCTCCTGGCCTTTATTTTGGGGTATGTCACAGAAACACCCTCACTTACTTCTTTTGAGATCAGGCCAAGATCCTTCACTCTCTCCATCAGCTTCTTAACATATGCCCTGACAATTTTAGCCGTTTCTGACTTAGACTGGATCAGGGCAACTACCAGCTCAACCCATTCCCTATACCCCATTTAGGCAACATTAGTGTAGTCATAAGATTCCAGTTCAGGGCCTGTAGCACCCATTCTGGTTATTTGCAGCTTCCACTGTTTGCCTTTTCTTGAAATAGGGACAGCTTTGACAATAGACTCCTTGGCAAGTCTTCTATCAGCAACATCATGGAACTTCTTCCTTGCTAGGTTGTCAAAGTGGAACTGGGCCCTTGCAGAGGATGCTTGCTTTGATTTGGTCATAGAGACCAAAGCACCCTTTTCCTGTACACTTTCCTTCTCACCAGCTGATTCTCTAGCAGCTTCCAGCAATTTTCTCTGTACATCCAAAGAAGGCATTTTGGTTTTGCTTGCCTCTTTGAATGCAAGAGATATGGCAGCTTTGGCAGATTCTTCTTCTTTTCTGAGTATGTCCAGGGCTTTGAGCTGTTCATCTCTGAGCTCATAGTATTTTTCAAGAGGAACACCCATTTCTTTGGCCCTGGCTTTGTCAAATTTTAGCTCAGCTGCTTTCTGGTGGTCAGGATCAACCACTGCTTTTTCTTTTCCTTTAGCTGTTGTAGTAGTAACAGCTTCAGGAATGTCTTCTTCTTCTTCTTCCTCCAGTATGAGGTGCCCCCTTCTGCTGCTTGGCCTGTCCTCAGAAATAAATTCCTCCCCATTAGACTGTGCAGGGTTTGGAGATTCAGCCTGAATAGGCTGAGCAGCTTAAGGTAGATGAGAAGCACCCTCAGCTGGACCAGTACCCTGTTCCAGATGCACCTGCTGTTTGACCAGTAGGAACTGATGTCTCCTTAGGAGAAGAAGTTTTCTCCCCCTTAGACTTAGTCTTAGAGGCAGACAACTTCTCCCCCTTTGAAGGAGATGGACCAGCACCTTCAACAACTGGTCTGCCTGAAGAAACAAATTCAGCAGGCTTTGAAGCAGTTTTGGCAGCAGGCTTGGAACCAACCAGGCTATGCACTAAGAAAGCCAGGTTATCCTTCACCTCTGCAATTTGGGAAAGACAGGTTTGAAGAGAAGAGGATTGGGAATCAACAAGAGTGGTCAGCTTAAGAATATTTTCCCTATCAGAAGCTGTGAACAACAAACTTTGGAGCTGTGCAAGATGTAACTCAAGAGAGTCCTGCACATCAGCAAGGTTTGCTGACACAGAGTTTGATAGAGAAACGATGAGAGTGTTTAGGCTGGCTAAGGTGGTAGGAAGTGTATTATTGCAAGTGGTGAGGAGAGTGGATAGCTGTTGGGAAATGGCTGTCATAGAGGACACAGAGTCCTGTTGGTGGGAAAGAATTGAGGAGAGGGAAGTGGAGACACTTTGCAGCTGTGCAGTGAGCGCAAGCAGCTGAGTGGAGGTGTCAGTTTGAGGAGTAGATGGAAAGGAATTCTTGAACACATCAAAGAAGCCCTTAAGCTTTTCAGACACAGAGTCTGAAATGAGAGAGGGTAGAGAGGACATGGAAGTTTCTAAAGAACCAACTCAGCAGGGAAAGCTGATCCTTCGAAGGCAGGTCTTTAGGGGATGGAGGTGTATGGGTGGATTGTTTGGAGTGGGTAGATGGAGATGAAGAGGATGAGGCTGGTGTACGGGGATGTGATGCAGAAGGAGAGGGTATTTTGGAAAGAAGCTCCATAGCCTGGGCAAAAGTAATGTTGCCCAGCTTGGAGGGATCAATGGGTCCTTCAGCAGTGGCTGTAGCTGCATCATCTGGAGAGTGGGTAGAGGATGGTAGCCTTTCAGACGCAGCTTGTTTTGCAGTACCTTCATTAAGACCAGTGGTGGTTCCCTCTGCAGTACCTTGGTTTAAAGGTACCTCATCATTGGGAGATGGGATTTGCATTTCAACATCAGCAGTGGTGAAACCTGCTGATGGAGTTTGCATAATGGGAGTAGCCTCACCAAAGGGATGTTCTATTCCCTGAGGTTCATCAGCTTGAGTGGTTGGTCCTTTAGCAGCTGTTTGGTATAGAACAGCTGCATCATGAGGAACAGAAGTTTGAGGCTGAGCTGCTGGTTGGTCTAAGCCAGCAGTATGGACACCTCGTGTAGACTCAGGGTGTAGAGAAGTATGAGGTGGGGACAGTGTGGACTCAGTATGGAGGGGAAAGAACTCATGTCTTTCAATATTCTCGGCCTGTTGGGAGGCTGGAATAGTTGATGTGGATGTTTCCATTTGTACAACTGGCTCCTGTTGGGAGGAACCAGAGGGTCTAGGCTGACTGGGGGTTGACACAGGGTGGAGTGAAGCAGACTCCAATTGTGCTGAACCTTCTCCCAAAATAGGAGAGGCAGCAGGGGTAGCTTCTTTTTCAACTGAACCCTGTTGAGAGGGATCAGAGGGGCTAGTTTGGGCTGTTTTGGTTTTTGGTTTCTTTTTGGCAAGGGTTTTTATTTGGTAGGATTTGAGAGATGAGGTGGGTGATTGTGGAGAGGTGAGAGGTTCAGAGCGGACAGGTTTGGAGAGTGGGTCAGAAACAGGTGGGTTGGCCTGTTCCATAGTCTCTGGTGCCACAGAGGCACCAGCCACAGAGGCTACAGGTTCAACAAATGAACCAGGGTGAGGAGCCTGCTCCCCCTCAGACACAGAGGCGAAGGGTGCAGACTTAGACTGAGCTGTTTTGTCCTTCTTGTGGACAGGCTCAGCTTCAGTGATGTCCAGGGTCCTTTTAACAAGTTTGGCCCTGGCTTTGGATTTTCTTCTGGGAGCAGCTTCTGGATCCACCCTCACATCAGAGGGCCCTTCCACCAATCCTAGCAGCCTCCTCATTGGAGTAGAGAGAGGAGGCTCATTTGGGAGAACCGGAGTATAGAAAACTCTATTTCCTATAACAGGAAAAACAGCAGTACGGAGTAAAGGCTGAGAGTTATACAAATGCTCACCACAAACGTGCTTGAAAATGAGGCTCAGAAAGCTACGGTAACGAACAGCAGCTGGACGTGTCTCCTGCTGCACCAGATTCCTCAGATTCATGAAAATCCATCTGGCCATGTTGATAGTAGTCCCATCCACCGACTGTAGGACTATAGGAATCTCATCACGACTTAGTTGGTCAGGAACTGATACGGAAATATCAGTCTTAAATTTATAAACTCTAACCTGACCTAATCGACCGATAAACTCTCGGGCAAGTGTACCCGATCGTATAGCAATAAACTGGTAAGACCAGGATCGTCTCCACAGGGAATGGAAAATGCAATTTATACCAACTAAAATTATTCTAGCAAAAATAAAATGGACAAAATGCAAACGAGTAAAAGGGGGTTTTGTTTTTAGATTTTTTTTGGATACCGTTGACACGGCAAAATAAAAAAAATTACTTAAACTAAAATGACAATTAATAGTAACTAACGAAAATTTAAAACGACTATGAAATAACTAACTATGAGAATAGAATCAAATAACTAAAATGTACTTATCATTAAATCACTACCCCTAGATTCGATTCGTTTTAAAAGTGCAATTGATTGATAGAGTTTTTAAGAAATTTCGAGCTAACATAGACCATCAATGACAGGATTCTAAACTTAACTAACCTAAAATTAACTGATTTCAATTGATCAGAGTTGAAAACCAATAATCATGTTATTAAATCAAGTCTAATTAAGAAGTTGCGGAATACACACTTAAATTTATTTTGATAAAAGCTTTTCAGAATCAATAACAAATAAACACAAGTAATAATCAAAACTGCTTGTATTGCTGAATCAGAACGATTACAATCACCTCTAATCTGTTTGATTAGACGAAGAACACAAATTGTTCTTAGGGTTTTACAACCTTAGAGGCTTATGAAAACTTAAACAAAAAGCAATTACAAACTTGAATATGCAGAAACTTCTTATACAATAGAAAAACCTACTCTATGTATTTATAATGCTTTCTGATTTGTTTCCTTGAAGGACTCTGACTTCTCTGATAGTAGATATGCTGAAATCTTCGTGTTGATATCTTTTCCTGAATATCAACACTTTCTGTTTATGAAACCGTTGAGCAGCTTGAATCTCTTAGCAGTTTGAGCAGGGCAGCTTGAGTGAAATTACTCTGGCAGCATGAACTTTTACACTAGCAGCTCGAGATTCTTCAACTAACAGCATGAACTTTGTACTTACATAGAAATTCTACTAACAGTATTGAGAAGTCTAACTAACAGTTTGAACTACTTAGAATATTTCCCAACAATCTCCCCCTAACTTAAGTTCTTTACACAAGACTTTAAATTCTATACAAATAAGGAAATAAAATAAGTAAACTGTTATTTACAAACCAAGGCTTTCAAAAACTTACAACTGTGCAAGTTTCTGATTGACAGCCTTCAAAAATTCTCTCTTCAAATCTTTTCTATCACAGTATATTCTTACTGACCTCATTTGAAGTAGCATAGCCTTTGGAAGATCAAAGAATTCAAAATTTAAGAATATGCAGGATCCATTTGCAAACCTGATTCTGTAAGTCTTTGATTTGACAAACAGATCAACTTGTACAACTTTCATCTCCTTGGCATCTTCTATATCCTTCCTTATTGACTCTGGATAAAAAATGCTCTGTAGATCTTTAATAGCTAGCTTTACTTGTGGAGGGAAGATCTGACTTGAGTAGCAGTCCCAACTTGATACATCCTTGTAAGCTCATCTCTTGTCATCCCTTAGGCCATATGCATTATGCTTTTGTACTCTTCCTCAGGACCAGTTTCTCTTCTTACTACAAAATGATATCTTAAGTCAATGTTATCCATTGGCTTAGCATACCAGTAAGTAATAAGAGGTTTGGAGAAATCATGCTGGTCGAGGGACTTCTCTATCTCCATTACTTGTTGCAGCTGATGCTCAAAAAGCACCCTTTTGACCTGATCAAGCTTTGCTTGTGAGATTGGCTCTGGTTGAGGAATAGGAGCAGCAGCTTGAACAGAAGGAGCAGGATCACTGGCAGCAGCTTGAACTGAAACTCTTGAACTTTGGACTTCTTGGGAGACTTTGGCTACCTTACGCTTTCCCATTTCCTTATCATGGATATCTTGCAGCCTTTCTGTGCTCATAGACTGAGCCATCTTCTTTGGAATACCAGCTGCAAAGGCAAAATTAATTAAAAATCTTCTATGCTCACCCTTTGAGTGCCCTGTTGGCATCTTTCTTTTCCTTTCGCCTTGCTTGTCCACAAACCCTCTTAGGTAGTCTCCTAAGGTTTCATCATCTT
>JAANYP010009377.1:0-137311 GCA_020465985.1 Centrapalus pauciflorus | reverse complement strand
TCAACTTTGCGTCTTTCTTCCTTGTAAAGGCCTATTTTGATATAAGAAAAAGGTCTGTCACCCTTTTTCAAATATCCGTTTGTCTTCATTTAACAGAACAGCTTGGGCAGGCTGAGCGGTTCTGCTTTCCACTTTGTCTTCAACTGTGTAAACTGATCTGGTAGTTAAAAACAATACATGATGACTTGGAAACAAATTCCATAAAGTGTTTAGCCTGTTCACAAAGAACAGGTTCTGTTCACAAAGAACAGAACACTCTAAAAATGCCCAAGCTGCTCAACAGTGTAGAGCAGCGTAGACAGTTTATGTCCAGCCTGATCAGCAGACTGATCAGCTTGGACAAACTGTCTTGGTTGCAACACATGCAACGTATAGAACAGCTTTAGACTGATATTGCAAATCATTTTCAGGTTTCAATAAGGCATATAACAGGCCTTAAATTCAACCTTCAAATGTATCAACAGGTTTGATTATAAAATCTCTCCCTCAGATGTAGAGCAGGTTTGACTGAGGCCTTTTTGTGCCTAACAATCTCCCCCTATTTGCAATAACCAGTCCAAGCTGGTTTTGTCAAAAATCACTATATATTTTTACAGTACATTTGCTGAAATAAAATTACAACATTACAGTAAAGTAAAAGATCAGTTTATATATACACTGATTCTTGACTATATTTGAACAACATATGTTCTTACAAAAGTACAACTAATGTGCTAATGTATTTTACAACTAATGTAAAAAATAATAAAAAAAATTACAACTAATGTAATTGTGTACAACTAATGTACAGAATGTACAACTAATGTACAAGATTTGGACTGTTTGAGACGGCAGCAGATAATGGCAAGCCTGTCCAACTAATGGACAGCTTCCATTCTTCACCTACCCAGATGGCAGGTGGACTTCATTCGACAGGGGGTGGCATCCCTTCTTTGAATCTTTTTAAAAGTTCTTCCCTTGTTTCTTCATGTTCTTCAAGTTCAGCTGTAAGAAACATAAAGTTAGAACTTTGAAGCTCACCTCTGTCATAAAATCCTTTCAGCTCTTCCCAGACAGCTGCTCTCCATTGGCTGGACTGACTGAAGGAGGTGGCAATTCTGAAGGCTGCAAGCTGCTTAAGACCAACTTTGTGTAGGTCAGAAGCTCTTTGAAAACATTTCTTCTGAGATAAGGGATCCACAAAAAATGCCCCTAACTCAGGCTCTTCAATCACTTTGCCATCTTCAAATTCAACTCCTTCAGCCAGGCTGTGGTCAACTCCTTTAATTTCCACAGCATAATCTCCTTGTTCAATCATCATAAGGAGTTCTTCCAGCTCTGAATCTCTCTTTTTCCTTCTGGCCTTGATTTTAGGGGATGTCACAGAGACACCCTCTTTGACTTCTTTAGGGATCAGGCCCAACTCACTCACTCTCTCCATCAGTTTCTTTATGTATGCCCTGATAGTCTTAGCCGTTTCTGACTTAGACTGGCTCAGGGCAACTGCCAGTTCCACCCATTCCCTTTAACCCATTTGAGCCACATCAGCGTGATCATATGATTCCAATTCAGGGCCTGTTGCACCCATCCTTGTGATCTGAAGTTTCCACTGAGTGCCTTTTCTTGATATGGGAACAGCTTTGACAATTCCTTCCTTGGCCAGCCTTCTAGTAGCAACATCATGAAATTTCTTTTTTGCCAAGTTGTCAAAATGGAATTTGGCTCTGGCAGAAGGTACTGTTGATTTGGTCACTGAGACCTGAGTACCTTTTTCCACTTCCTTCCCTTTTTCTCCTGCTGATTGCTTGGCAGCTTCCATTATTTTCTTTTGCACCTCCAAGGTAGACATTTTTATTTTCTTTGCTTCTTGGAGGGCAAGAGACTTAGCAGCTTTGGCAGATTGTTCTTCTTTTCTTAACTCTTCCAGAGCCTTAAGTTGTTCTTCCCTAAACTCAAAGTATTTGTGCATAGGGAGGCCCATCTCTTTGGCTCTGGCTTTGTGAAACTGAGTTTCTGCCTGTTTCTGCTCAATAGGATCCACCGCTGCCTTTTCTTTTCCTTTAGCTGCTGCTTTAGGGACAGCAGCTTCAGGAATACTTTCTTCTTCTTCTTCTTCTTCTTTTTCTTCTGAAATAATAAGGTGCCTCCTTTTGCTGCTAGGCCTGTCCTCAGGAATGACTTCCTCCCCCTTAGACTGAGCAGGGTTTGGAGAGCCAGCCTGAGTAGGCATAGCAGCTTGGGAAGCACCTTCAGCTGCACCTGTTTCTGCTGGTTGATCAGTTTGGGTTGCAGACACTGGTATCTCCTTAGGAGAAGGAATCTTCTCCCCCTTAGACTTAATCTTCGAGGCAGATGATTTCTCCCCCTTTGAAGGAGATGATGCAGCGACTTCAACCCCTGGTCTGCCTGAAGACACAAAGTCAGCAGGCTTGCCAGCAGGTTTGGGAGGTTTAGGACCAACAAGGCTGTTCACTAAGTAAGCCAAGTTGTCCTTCACCTCACCAAGCTGGGAAAGACAGTTTTGAAGAGAAGAAGAATGGGAATCAGCAAAAGTGGTCAGCTTAACAATGTTGTCTCTATCAGAAGCTGTGAACAACAAACTTTGGAGCTTTGCAAGATGAAGTTCAAGAGAATCTTGCACATCAGCAAGGTTTGATGACACAGAATTTGATAGAGAGCCTATAAGAGTGTTCAGGCTGGCCAATGTGGAAGGAATGGTAGTATTACAGGAAGTGAGGAGAGAGGACAGCTGTTGAGAAATAGCTGTCATAGAGGACACAGAGTCCTGTTGTGAGGAGAGGATAGAGGAAAGAGAGTTGGTTACATTTTGCAGCTGTGCAGTGAGTGCAAGCAGCTGTGGAGAGTGGTCAGCTTGTGGAGTAACTGGGAAGGATTCTTTAAACGTATCAAAGAATCCTTTGAGCTGCTCAGACACAGAGTCTGAGATTATGGATGGTAGGGAGTGCATGGTATGTTCCAAAGAACCAACTTTGTTGGTCAGCAATGAAAGCTGATCCTTCAAAGGCAGGTCTTTGGGAGATGGTGGTGTATGGGTGGACTGTTTGGAGTGAGTAGATGGAGAAGATGATGATGAGGCTGGTGTTTGAGGATGAGAGGGAGAAGGAAGAGAAACGTTGGACAATAGTTCCATAGCCTGGGCAAAAGTAAGGTGGCCCAGGTTAGAGGGATCAAGGGGTCCTTCAGCAGCGGCTGTAGCTGCATCATTAGGAGAAGGAGATGATGTTTGGGGCCTCTCAGATGCTGCTTGTGTTGCAGCACCCTCATGAAGACCAGTGGAGGTTCCCTCTGCAGTGCCTTGGTCTAAAGGCACCTCATCATGGGGAGATGGGATATGCATTTCAACATCAGCAGTGGTGAAACCTGCTGATGGAATTTGCATTGAGGGATCAGCCTCACCAGAGGGATGGTATGATCCCTGAGGTTCATCAGCTTGTGTTGTTGGTCCCTCAGCAGCTGTTTGGTGTTGAACAGCTGAATCATGGGGAACAGAAGTTTGAGGCTGAGCTGCTGATTGGTCTATATCAGCAGCGTGGGCACCTCGTGCAGACTCAGGGTGTAAGGAGATATGAGTGGGGGACAGTGTGGACTCAGTGTGGAGCGGAGAGGGCTCCTGTCTTTCAATATCCTCAGCCTGTTGGGAGGCTGGGATAGTTGATGTGGGTATCTCCATTTGTACAACTGGTTCCTGTTGGGAGGAACCAGAGGGTCTAGGCTGACTCAAGGGTGACTCAGGCTGGAGTGAAGCAGGCTCCAAATGAGCTGAACCTTCTCCCAAAATAGGAGAGGCAGCTTGGGTTGCTTCTTTTACAACTGAACCCTGTTGAGAGGGAACAGAGGAGACTGGTTTCTGGGCTAGTTTCTTTTTGGCTAAGGATTTTCTTTGATAACGAATGGATGAAGTGGGTGATTGTGGAGAGGAGAGGGGATCTGTTTGGACTGGATGGGAGACTGGGTCAGGAACAGTGGGGCTGGACTGTTCCATAGTCTCTTGTGCCACAGAGGCACCAGCCACAAAGGCTTCAGGCTCAACAAATGAGCCAGGGTGAGGAATCTGCTCTTCCTCAGCCACAGAGGCTAAGGGAGCAGACTCAGCTTGAGCTGTTTTGGCCTTCTTTTTAGCAGGCCCAGCTTCAGCTGCCAAGGTTCTTTTTACCAACTTAGACCTGGCTTTGGATTTTCCACCGGGAGCAGCAGTGACTGGATCCACCCTCACAGCAGAGGGTCCTTCCACTAAACCCAACAGCCTCCTCATTGGTGTTGAGAGAGGAGGCTCATTTTCCAGTACAGGAGTATGAAACACCCTATTCCCTATCACAGGGAATGCAGCAGTTTTAAGTAGGGGTTGAGAGTGATATAGATGCTCACCACAGACATGGCAGAAGATGAGACTCAGGAACCTGGGATATCTGACAGCTGCTGGTCTTGTCTCTTGTTGTACCAGGTTTCTCATGTTCAAGAAGATCCATTTGGCCATGTCAAGTGTAGTCCCATCCACCAGCTGAAGGACTATCGGCACTTCATCTCTACTAAGTTGGTCAAAGGAACCAACCTTGCTGCTGAACGACATTGCCACAGAGGCAAATAAGAAGTTGTAAGTAGGTGATAACTCCTTCCTGTACAAAGTAGCTCCAACCTTGGGTTCTGCCACACCACAGAAGCGTAGCAGATTGCCCATTTGCTCATTTTCAGGCTGAGGGAGATCATAGTTCTCAGCCACTGGAAGATGAAGAACTTCCCTCAAAAGATCGACTGTAATCTCAATGGTTTGAGTCCCATTGAGAATAGTACCTCTGATAACCTTAGTG
This sequence comes from Centrapalus pauciflorus, assembly GCA_020465985.1. NCBI lineage: Eukaryota > Viridiplantae > Streptophyta > Magnoliopsida > Asterales > Asteraceae > Centrapalus > Centrapalus pauciflorus. The sequence goes on along the minus strand of JAANYP010009377.1, from coordinate 132,506 downwards.
TTTGGATTGTAAGAGCAGGTGTACCAGAACTCGTATACCATCTCCTGGTACAGGACACCAGGAGATGCAGTCAGGGCATAGTTCAACGGATGAACTTGCAGAAATTCCACCATTTGATCGTAACCCTTCCCCACATAGTTTTTGGGGATTGTGAGGTTTGCTATGTAGTTGGTGGGTTTCAGGGTCAGCATCGTGGTGACAGAAGGATGTTTAACAACATCCTCACCAACGAAAACTGGCAGAAAGGGATTGGGTCTGTGAGCCATTTGAGAAATTTGAAGGTTTGAGGAAGCAAAAGACACTTAGTCGATTTTAGGGTTCTTGAAAATTTCTGGGAATGATGAGGAAGACGAAGATGAAACAGTATGGTGGTATTTATAGGATTTTGAATGGTCGTGTGTATGAGAGAGAAAAGATTTGGGCGGTTTGATTTGAAATGTTTGTTAACGGAAAACGGAACGGTTGTCCATGTCAGAAACATTGTCAGACCACTTGACCTTTTTGATCACTAACACACGTAACATACATTATCCGCAGTAATTAAGTTAAATAAAACATAATTTAAGAAACTTAATTATGAAGAAAGGTAATTAAACTGTTGGTCTACGCTGATGGTCAAACCTGTGATGATCAGGGTCAACAAGGTTCTCAGTCTTCAAGCTGTTCTTCCTTCAAACTGTTCCTTCAGCCTGCTCTCCTTTGTGAGAACAGGTTGAGTTCAATAGATGAACAGGTTACAGTGTGAAGAAGTGAACAGGTTGAAGACTGAACCATCAGAGCAGGCTGGACGAATAAACAGGTTAAACTGTTTTTGTTCAGCCTGTTGTATGTTCAAGCTGTTCAAGTTTTTCAGACAAATGACTAAGTACAGAACATGTATAACCTGTTCTGTCTAAGCTGTTCAGAGAAACTTGAGCAGTGTGAGACATACGAATTATTAGACCGTTGAGAGACACTTAGTCACTCTTGTTTAACATGCCCAGCTTGCTGACAAGGTAATTAAACCTTGTTTCATCCAGAGGTTTGGTGAAAATGTCTGCAAGCTGTTCATTTGTGGAAATAAAACTTACCTCCACATTACCTTTTTGGATGTGATCCCTGATGAAGTGATGTCTGACTTCAATATGCTTTGTTCTTGAGTGAAATACTGGATTGTTGGAGATGGCTATGGCACTTGTGTTATCACACAGAATAGGATTTTCCTATACACAAGCCCATAGTCTTCAAGCTGATGCTGCATCCACAGAATCTGCCCACAGCAGCTTCCAGCAGCAATGTATTCAGCTTCAGCAGTAGAAGTGGACACTGAGTTCTGCTTCTTGCTACTCCAACTGATCAACTTTCCACCAAGGAGTTGACATCCACCTGTTGTGCTTTTCCTGTCTAACCTGCAGCCTGCAAAATCAGAATCTGAATAACCTGTTAGTTCAAGGCTTGAGTCTTTGGGATACCAAAGACCCAAACCTGGAGTACCCTTCAGGTATCTGAAGATTCTTTTAACAGCTGCAAGATGTGATTCCTTTGGATTAGCTTGGAACCTAGCACATAAACAGGTAGCAAACATAATATCAGGTCTGCTAGCAGTCAAGTATAGCAAGCTCCCAATCATGCCTCTGTAAGCTGTTACTGAAACAGCTTTGCCACTGGCATCAGCATCCAATTTTACATTGGTTGCCATTGGGGTTTTAATAGGAGAACTTTGATCAAATTTAAACTTTTTCAAAAGATCTAAAGTGTACTTTCTTTGATTTATAAAAATTCCAGTTGAGGTTTGTTTAACCTGTAATCCTAAAAAGAAAGTTAGTTCTCCCATCATACTCATTTCATACTTGGATTTCATGAGTAATGAAAAATTCTTGCATAGTTGCTCATTAGTAGAACCAAATATTATGTCATCCACATAAATTTGAACAAGCATAATATCAGACTTCACCTTCTTTATGAACAATGTGGTATCCACTTTACCTCTGGAGTACCCATTGCTCATAAGGAATTCAGTAAGAGTGTCATACCAGGCTCTAGGGGCTTGTTTGAGACCATAGAGAGCTTTGTCTAACTTATAGACAAAACCTGGGTGTTGTTCATTTTCAAAACCTGGAGGCTGCTTGACATATACTTCTTCTTGCAGCTTCCCATTCAAAAATGCACTCTTCACATCCATTTGAAATACCTTTATGCTCTTATGAGCAGCGTAGGCTAGATACAAACGAATTGCTTCTAGCCTGGCCACAGGAGCAAATGTCTCATCATAGTCAATGCCTTCCTCCTGTCTGTAGCCCTGAGCAACCAGTCTTGCCTTATTTCTAATGACATGACCTTGCTCATCCATTTTGTTCCTGAAAACCCATTTTGTGCCAATTATTGTTTTTCCTTTAGGGGCAGGGACCAGCTTCCATACTTTGTTTCTCTCAAACTGATTGAGTTCTTCTTGCATGGCAGTGATCCAATTGGCATCTTTTAGTGCTTCATCCACCTTCTTTGGCTCCATCAGTGAAACAAAACTAGAGAACATACAAAAGTTCCCTAAGCTGTCCCACCGAGTTTGTATCCCTTTATTGATGTCACCAATTATTTGATCATTGGGGTGACACCTGATCCACTTAGGATCATTTTTCAATGATGACTTACCAGAGTTGTTAACATCTTCAGCAGGTCCTGTTGAACAGCTCTCAAGATTTTCAGACACACTGTTGTCTTGAGCCTGTTCACTTGTTGAACATGTCTGACCACTGTTGAACATATCAGCAGAGGAACTGGGGAAATCAGCATTGATAGGTTCTGGACATGCAGTTGTAATTAAGTCAGTACATTTATTCACACAGGGTGTATTGACATAATCATCATCATGTCCATCATGATTAGCAGGTTCCACACTGGGTGTAGTGGAAGCTTTTGAGTCCTCTTCATTGATTGAATGCATCAGATCATCAAAGTTGAGGTCTCCTGAAACTGATTCAGGAACAGCTTTGGTGGAGGCATTCTTGGACTCTTCAAAGGTGACATTGATAGATTCATCTATCACCTTTCTTTTGTTGTTGTATACTCTGTAGGCTTTGGAGATAGAAGAGTAACCAACAAACACTCCTTCATCAGCTTTAGGTTCAAATTTTGACAGCTGGTCCCTTTGATTCAGAATGAAACAGGGACATCCAAACACATGGAAATAGCTGACATTTGGCTTTCTCCCTTTGAGCAGCTCATAGGGGGTCTTGTTGAACCTTTTCACCACTAAGGATCTGTTTTGAGTGAAGCAGGCAGTGTTGACAGCTTCAGCCCAAAATGATGAAGGCAAACCTGATGCACACAGCATGGTTCTGGCAGCTTCAATGAGAGTTCGGTTTCTCCTTTCAGCAACTCCATTTTGTTGAGGAGTTCTTACTGCTGAAAAGTTTTGACTGATACCTTTCTCTTCACAGAAGTCTTCAAGAGTACTGTTTCTGAATTCAGTACCATGATCACTTCTAAGCTGCTTTACTTGGGCAGAGTTCAGCATTTCCATCTTTTTAACAAATCCAATAATTTCTCTCGCAGCCTCTCCTTTGCTCTTCAAAAAGATCACCCATGTGTACCTGGAGAACTCATCAACCATTACAAGAGTGTATCTTCTTCCTCCTAGACTTGGGACATTAATAGGTCCAAACAAGTCCATATGGATTAAGAAGAGTGGAGTATCAATAGAGAAATTATGTTTGGATTTAAAAGATGTTTTTCTCTGCTTGCCTTTCTCACAAGCTGTGCATAATCTATCTTTGGCAAAAGTAATAGAAGGCAAACCTGTCACCAACTCTTTCTTACAGAGTTTATTGATGTTCTTGAAGTTCAGGTGTGACAATCTTCTATGCCATAGCCAGTTTAGATCAGCGTTGGTTCTTGTGAGAAAACAGGTTTCAGTTGTGGGATCAGCAGAATGCATATCCACAACATATACACCTTTCTTTCGTTGAGCACACAGCACAACTTTGCCTTGGGAATCCAATATGTAACCCAGGTGCTCATCAAAGTTAACCTTGTAGCCAGCATCACACAGTTGACTTATGCTAACAAGGTTATGTTTTAGCCCAACCACATAGGCTACCCTTTTGAACACTGCAGCACCAGCTTTAAGAGTTCCATATCCCTCAGTGGATCCCTGTACATTGTCACCAAAGGTGACTTTTGGCCCTTTTTCAGGCCTGAGATCACTCAGCAGTTCTTTACAACCTGTCATGTGCCCTGAGCAGCCACTGTCCAAGTACCAAACCTGGGAAGGTTGTTTTTCCTTATACATCATTGTAGGATTCCAGTTCTCCAAGCTGCTGAAGGCTTCAGCTTCAGCCATGTCCTGTTTGAAACTGCTTGTTGATGGGACATCAGAGTTGGCCATCAGACACTGATTATCTTCTTCATCAGATGATGAATCAGATTCCTCCCAGTCACATGTCTCAGCCATGAGTCCCTTTTGGCGATTGGAAGACACAGAGTTTTCCAGTTTCCTCAGCTTAGCCATGGCCATAAGGTACTTAACCCTATAGCCATCATCCCTGTTAGTCTTGATAGGTTTGGATGACTGACCAACAGCTTTTGACACACAGTCAGCAGCTATATGGCCAGTTTTGCCACACTTGAAGCACTCAGCCTTGGATTTGTCAAATGCTTTCTTTTTGCCAGCACTTGCACTTCCTTGTAGCATACTTCTTCCAAATCTTCTCTTGCTGAACTTTTTGACAAGCATAGCTATCATTTGCTCATCATCTTGTTCAGTAAGATCTGCAGCCTCTTCTTCTTCAGACACCTCCTCCTTATCATCATCCTGTTGATCAGGTTGAGTGAACACATCACTCACCTGATTAACAGACTGTCTCACATTAGCCACAAAGGCTGTACCTCTTCTGGACATTTCCAAGGCATTCCTCTTTTGCTGCCTTGATTGTTCATCATTCAGTAAGGATCCATACAGATTGACCAGATCCATACTTCTGATAGTACCTGAGTTTCTTAGGATGGTTGAGAAATAGTTCCACTCCTCAGGTAAAATGTCCAGAAACTTGTTCACCAAAGTAAGACTGTCCTTGGTGATCCCAACAGCTTTGAGATCATTCACCAGAGCAGTGAACCTGGTGTAGGTTTCTGTGAGAGACTCCTTTGGTTTGGCAAAGAAGAGTTCATACTGTCTAACAAGATTGTTAATCCTGTTGTCCAGTGTGATTGTGGGTCCATCATAGACGGTACACAGAGTATCCCACATCTCCTTTGCAGTCTTCATCTTCTCAACCTGCTTGAACACATCATCAGGAAGAGAAATGACCAGGTTGTTTCTGGCCTTTGCATCCAGAGCTACCATTCTCTTGTCTTCATCAGACCATTGAGCTTTTGCTTTCTCAAAGGTCCTGATTTCAGGAGCAGCTCCTTCAACCGCTGGAGTTATTGTAGTAACAGAGGTTGGCACATAGGGACCCTCCATCACTATCTCTGGCAGTTGTACATCCAGATTCTCTAAATAGAGCATCATTCTGCACTTCCAACCAGAGAAGTTTTGATGATTAAATTTTGGAGGCTTGCCCATAGAGCCATTGTCATAGTAAGAAGAGTTTGCAGCACTGTTGTCCATGGAAACTTGGGATTATGAGAGATCTAGAATGACACACACTCTAAACTGCTCTGATACCAGTTGTAGGTCCCGAAAGGTTCCCAAAGTATATAGTAATAAACTGTAGAGGGGGGGTGAATACAGTATTTAAAATCTACACACTCTTTTTCTCAATGTTTGTATGTATTATCAACAAATGTTAATTACAAACAAGCTTGACTGCGGAATTGTTCAAGCTGAGATGACAGAATACAACAGTATGGTTTCTAGTCTAAGACACACTCAAACTAGATTACAATGAACACACTCACTAAGATGCACTCACTGTATTTTACAAGACTTTAAGGAACAGCTTTGGTAAACAGCTTAGACACACAGAAGCTTGTTTACAGAAGATTTGCATGCATGAATATCACACTTGCACGTTCACTCTTGGTTTAAGCACTTAGCTTTCTTCACATTCTTTCTGACCTTAGAAGCTTCCTTTTATACTCACTTAGAGGATCTAAGAGAAACATCTTCATTGGGCAGAATGAAAAAGGAGAAGTCTTGTTTGAAAAGACAATATAACTTTTCTGCACTTTTCTGAAAAGCAGACTTGCCTTCTCTTGTGCAGAACTTTTGTCTTTTTACTTTCTACTGTTGCATTGCCTTTAACCATTTTAGGAATGTCAACTTTGCGTCTTTCTTCCTTGTAAAGGCCTATTTTGATATAAGAAAAAGGTCTGTCACCCTTTTTCAAATATCCGTTTGTCTTCATGTAACAGAACAGCTTGGGCAGGCTGAGCGGTTCTGCTTTCCACTTTGTCTTCAACTGTGTAAACTGATCTGGTAGTTAAAAACAATACATGATGACTTGGAAACAAATTCCATAAAGTGTTTAGCCTGTTCACAAAGAACAGGTTCTGTTCACAAAGAACAGAACACTCTAAAAATGCCCAAGCTGCTCAACAGTGTAGAGCAGCGTAGACAGTTTATGTCCAGCCTGATCAGCAGACTGATCAGCTTGGACAAACTGTCTTGGTTGCAACACATGCAACGTATAGAACAGCTTTAGACTGATATTGCAAATCATTTTCAGGTTTCAATAAGGCATATAACAGGCCTTAAATTCAACCTTCAAATGTATCAACAGGTTTGATTATAAAATCTCCCCCTCAGATGTAGAGCAGGTTTGACTGAGGCCTTTTTGTGCCTAACAGTAATAATTACTTAAATTTCAAAATATATATGTGTTTGGTTCGGTTTTGAGAAAACCGAAACCAAAGAATTTATAACATGGAAATTTGTTGTTGCATGTTAAAATAAATGGTTAGAAATCAGGTGATTAAGTAATTAGAAGTATTAGAAGCAAAAATTTATGGTTAGATTGTCCAAGATAAACTAAAATCTGAATTTTTGAGAAAATAAGTGTTCTTGACAAAAATATGAATTTTTGGACAATCTTGATCAAATTATGATGTTATTGATAGGAAAATTAGTATAAAAACAACCTAAGTATGGTAATATAACATTATATCACATTGCATGTGGATAAAATGAGATTTAGAGTAAAAATGGCAAAAATCCGAATGAATACATGTAAGAACATGAAGAACATTTCTGGAAAAAAAAAAATTCTAAGTGTGGGATCCGAATTCGGGTATGACCGAATTCGGATGGTGCCCCATTTCGGATCTCACCTTGTACCTGTTTCGGATGGTTCAAATCGGATGGCATTTCGGATCCTTATTTGGTCATATTTCGGATGCCTCAAATTCGGTTCTTATGTATTTCGGATGGTGCTATTTTGGATCACCCATTTCGGTTGGATTGGTCCAAAATCGGTCACATGGTTGGATGGTCTAGCCGGTCCGAATCCGGTTGACCTAATCCGGACCAATCCGAATCCGGATGACCAATCCGGATGGTCCGAATTCGGGGGATACGGATCCGAATGAATTATTTTGATAAATTACAATCACAACTAAATGATGCTTTATAAATTCAATACCCATGAATTTATGATGAAAGATTGATTAAAACAATGTGAGATATATTAATAGTTATATCTTATTAAGATTACAAAGAATATGAAAGATTGATGAATTATAAGTTATCAGAATCAGATGAAATAATGATTTGAAAGCTAAAAGCTAATAATATGACATGATATGATTTTGGACAGGTTCAGTGAAATTCTGAATAAAGGTATAAAGATTAAAGAGATTGAAAGTGGGTCTTTGAATTGAAAAGAATTGACAGAGATCAGACTTATAAAGATTTAAAGATAAATCCTGAGATAACTCAGGTGGTGGATTTCATATCTGCTTGATAAAGACCACAGACCAGTGAGTTATAGATATTTAGCTTTACATGCGAGATTTCCGGTTGAGACATATTGTTGATGATAGATTAATTTGACATTCATATATGATCAGCTGGATTGTGACCTGTCCACACCATGGTTCGGTGATGCCCTGTGGATCATGATAGCTATTTGATTTAGGGAGAATTTCATATATACCCTTCCAAAACTTCATAATATCATATATACCCAACCTAAAACTTTAATATGATATATATCCCTCCTAAACATCATAATATCATATATACCCAAATTTAATTAATAATATCACATATATCCCTCTTAAACATCATTAATATCATATATACCCAAATTCATTAATTTAATTATTTTTAAAACATTTAAAACTCATAATTAATATTGCTTATTAATTAATGACTATTATACCCTTACTCATTTATTCTTTCAACTAAACTTCAAAATATCATATTTATCCAACTTAAATTAAAATATCATATCTCTTTTAATAATTTTATATAATTTATTTTTGTAAAGTTTACTAAATAAAATTTTCAAACTAAAACAAATTAACATTAAAAAAAATTTTATCATGTTTTTGTTCGTTTGTAATCAAATCGTATCGTCTTATTATATTTTCTTATTTGTTTTTTTTTCTACAGTAATCTATATACAATTGACTGATTACATATTATGTTCTTTCTTTTCTTTTTCTTTTAGAATTTTATAGTTGTATCACATTTCCTTTTTTTTAATTTAGTATATATTTTTATGTTTTTCTAATACATTAGTTTCAAATTTTTTTCAAGTTTGCATTCGCTTTATAAATATAAATTATATAAAATTATTAAAAGAGATATAATATTTTAATTTAAGTTGGATAAATATGATATTTTGAAGTTTAGTTGAAAGAATAAATGAGTAAGGATATAATGGTCATTAATTAATAAGCAATATTAATTATGACTTTTAAATGTTTTAAAAATAATTAATTAATGAATTTGGGTATATATGATATTAATGATGTTTAAGAGGGATATATGTGATATTATTAATTAAAATTGGGTATACTTGATATTATGATGTTTAGGAGGGATATATATGATATTAAAATTTTAGTTTGGGTATATATGATATTATGAAGTTTTGGAGGGGTATATATGAAATTCTCCCTTTGATTTATCATTTCATATGACATTGCATGTACAGTTCATTTCAGATATTGCTATGAGATTTATTGCTATCATGACATTGATTATTTATGCTTCACTATTGCTCGCACCTTTGACATATCGATTCAGCTTAAGATGATTAGCATTGACGGTCTATTGTTCTAGACCATGCTATATTCACCAGTTCTATTGAACTTGGTATGATACTCCGATGTTCCGCCATGTTGATTTACTGGTAGCTACCCCAGTATGTGGCTGATCTCCACAATTTAAGCGTGAGCGTGGCTTGAACATCATCCGACTCTATGACTACTATGTCTCAATCATGAGTGGCTGTAGCGGCAGTCAAGACATATCACGCTAGACCCATGATCCGCTTGATAATGCATGTTAATCTGAAAATCTATATTCTCACTAAGCTTTGCTTACAGTTGCTATTTACATTTTTTTTTACAGGAAAAGATAAAGGAAAGTCACCTGCTGGACCTAGTTCTTAGCTCTTACAAGATCAAGACAGAAGTTTTCATAGACCTCTACTCAGCAAACCATTTTTGGTACTGATTGGAAGATGACAATGTGGTGGTTTGGGTAGATTTATCTTGATTGTATGATGACATGGATTAGATTAGACTTGTGCCCTTTATAAGTTTAATTTGAAAACTGTAATCTGTATTAAACTTAATCCTAATATGTTTGTACTTGTAATTTATAATTCTGCAACTTAATTACTCTATCTTAGTTATGATTGATATCGTGTTGCATGATGTGGGACCTAGACTAGTGACTACCGCCCCGTAAGGGATGGTCTTCACAGGATGGTATCAGAGCCCATAGTTTGAGTGAATCAAGTATTAAGTGAGTAATACTTGGTCTCAAACTGAAGCAATACATATGTATCAATCATTTAGGTGGTTTGAACTGAGATAGGATGTACAGACTGTTAGGATGGGAAAAAGGATACATAGATCTAAGTCTATAAACTGATAGTTAAATGATTTTAATTTTCAGTAAAGATGTCAGGATCAGGTGACATTCCCAACAACATGACTCCCCAACAGATGTTTGAAATGATGCAACAACTATTAGCCCAACACTCTGAACAACAAAATAAGATTATGCAAGAACAGTTTCAGGCCAGAGATGAGGCCGAAGCTAAGAGACGTGATGATAAAAAGAATAAGAGAAAATATAAACAAGTCTAGAATAATGAATCTGATTCTGATAACTCAAACTCTGAAACCCAAATTGAACAGCCGAAAGGCTGTAAGTTCAAAGATTTCAAAGCGAGCTGTGACACCCTTGCCACAACAACCACCATTAACAAGACACCCAGGATTAATTACCAATACATCAATTACATAATGATCTGATTACTTAATTAAAGTGCGGAAGCAATTAAAGTACAAAATAAAGTATTACAACAATTCCATATCACTCTACGGTACTACAAAGGTTACATGTCTATATCTAAAAACTTCCATTACATTACATTGTCCCAAATTTATTACAACAATAATCTCAACAATTAAGTTACCAAATAAGCAACTGAGTCTTCAATTCACTTCAAACAACAACCTAGCTAGATGGTCCCGCAGCCGATTTTCCTTTTCCTGTAAAAATTACAACAACTAAAACGTAAGCGAATGCTTAGTGAATACATAGATTGCGCACATTATAAATATTTATGAAGCCCCATAGTAACCCCGACGACAAACGTCGTATACTCTCTTCGTACACCAAGTACGGACCAGAGCCGCAGCCCCTTCGAGCCCAAAGCTCGGCATTTACACATACCATCTGAGACAAACGAACGATCGGAGATGACATACTGCCTACCGGACCTGGAGGGATCAGCTCCAGCGTCATATAGCACAGTAACATCAGAGTTAACGATGCGACCCACCGGTCCATCACTAGATGCACAATAATCGAACGGACATGCAACAAGTAAGAATGTGCATCTAAATCTACGCAAGTTAGTAGAATTCCAACCAAACAAATGAAACAACAGGTCTCAGCAGGCAAAGCTTAACATAAATCAGATATAATCATGCGAAATCTACTGTACTCACAGTGGGTGCGTATTTAATTTTTAATCAATTTTATTTCTCCTCGGGCTTTCAACCGGATCCACAAAGTACCCCACTGTGGGTTAAACAACACCACAAGGGACCTGTTAGTCAGTTGTAACAACACATCGTGTCGATAACTATTTAATTTCATAAAACTAAAATTTACAAGTTTTGCAATATTTGATCCATATTTCGGATCCAGGTTCCGAATTCGGACCCCACCCGAATTCGGACCCCCAATTCGGTTCTCATATGAATCCCTAATTCGGTCCCAACATAAGCCCTATTTCGGACATATACTAAGTTCGGGCCATATCTGATTTCGGTCCACAACCGGATTCGGACCCACATCCGAAATACAACACTTATAAATATTTTACCATTTTGATTATCACATTTCGGACCAAAAGCCAATTTCGGATCACATTACAAGTTCGGGCACATCCGAATTCGGTCCCCAACCGAATTCGGACCCCCATCCAAATTCCAATACTTAAAAATATTTTGATATATTAATTTTCCAGAAATCCGGGCCTCTTCCGAATTCGGACTAGATCCGAGTTCATCTCAGATCCGAATTCGGATCCCACTGTGTTCATACTTGTGCAGTTTTGTCAAATTTCAGATTTAATCCCATCGTTTCTGGTTCTAATTCAATATATGAAATAACTTATACAAACTAAAATACATCTATTTTCAACCCTTTTAACATCAATATTAACACCTTTACATACCAAATTAAACCCTTTTCATCCACTTTTATACACCCATCGAACACACACACTAAAAACACACACTGATCTCTAAAAATCGTACTTAGAGGTTGATTCAGAAGCTAAAATTTAATATATAACATTTCAGATACTCGATTTGCATTAATCCATAACAACATCAAACATGCAACAACATTTGCAGCCTTAAATCTCATTTTCGGATTTTTAACAAATCCGAACCAAAACCATCAATTTCAAAGAATTAGTGAAATGTTTACCTTAAATCGATTCTTGCAGATGTTTTAGTTCCTCCCAAACAACCTTAATCCAAATTTTCAGCTTCAAAATCCAAGTTTTGATGATCTTTAATCTTAGAGAGAGAGAGAGAGCCAAGAGATAGAGGTTTTAGAGAGAGAGTGGGAATAATTTCAAATGAGTTGAAATAAACTATCTTCCCCCCTTTTATTCCAAATTTCCGACTTTTGACATATTCAACCCTTCAACTTATCCGGTTCCATTAAAATACTGATTTTATAAAATAAAGAATTCTATCTTTATTTTATTTTCCTTAATAATTTAATAATTATTTTCACTTAATAATTTTAGAATTCTAAATTTCCATAATATGCAATCAACTTTATAATCAGTCCAAATTTCGTACCAACTTTCATAATTCAAATACATATTTCAACTTAAATTACAAATTTAAACTTAATAACTTTAAATACAATAATTTAAATCCGAGGATGTTACAGCATGGGCTCCACCACGCTCAACTTCGTCCTTGAAGTTACTCGGATTCGAACAGTTTCGGATACTTCTTCAACATCTCCGCCTTTGTCTCCCAAGTATGATTGGATCCTTTGTGATGCTTCCAACGTACCAGCACCATTTCGATCTCCTTGCTCCTTAGCTTCTTTACTTTCGTATCTAACACACATTTAGGCTCTTCAACATATCGGAGCCTTTCATCAATCTGCAGCTCAGTGTGGTCAGCCCAATCTTCATTTTCTGCAGTGAAAGACTTCCTAAGATTCCCAACATGAAACACCGGGTGTATGCCCGACATCCCTTCAGGCAATTTTAACCGATAAGACTGATTTCCAACTTTTTCAACGATCCTGAATGGTCCGACAAATCTTGGAGCCAACTTTCCCCTCTTCACAAAACGAGTAACACCCCTCATCGGTGATACTTTCAGATAAACCCAATCGTCCACCTCAAAGCTGATTGGTTTATGTCTCCTGTCGTAGTAACTTTTCTGACGATCCTGGGCCGCTTTTATGTTCTGCCTGATCAACTGTATTTTCTCGTTTGTTTCTTGAAGCAAAGCCGGCCCGGCAATCGGCGTTTCACCCGTTTCTCTCCAACATGTAGGAGTCCTACATCTCCTTCCATATAGAGCCTCGAACGGAGCTTTCTTGATTGTAGCGTGGTAACTGTTGTTATACGAAAACTCTATGAGTGGCAGATGATCGTCCCAATTGCCACCGATATCTAACACACACGATCTCATCATGTCTTCAAGCGTTAAGATGGTCCGCTCACTCTGACCATCAGTTTGCGGGCGATAAGCTGTACTCATTGCTATCCTCGTACCCAACCCTTCTTGTAAAGCCGACCAAAAGTTTGAGGTAAACCGGCTATCACGGTCAGATACAATAGACTTCGGTACTCCATGTCTAGAAACAATTTCATCCATGTAAATTTGAGCCAATCTCTCAAGTGAGTAATTTTCTCTAATCGGTATAAAATGAGCCGACTTAGTCAATCTATCGACTATCACCCAAACTGCATCATGTTGGCGCCTAGTCTTTGGCAGTTTTGTAACGAAATCCATAGTAATGTGCTCCCACTTCCATTCCGGAATAGGAAGCGGTTGCAGACTGCCATAAGGTTGCTGGTGTTCGGCCTTCACAAGCCGGCAAGTTCGGCATCTCTCCACGTACTGACCTATGTCTCTCTTTAGTCCGGGCCACCAAAAGTCTGCTTTTAGGTCATTGTACATCTTGGTGCTCCCGGGATGTACAGAATACTTTGATTGATGCGCTTCTTCGATGATCACATTTCGCATCCCACCAAACTTCGGCACCCAGATCCTCCCATATACACCTTTCAAACCCGACTCACTTGTTTCCATATTCTTAATCTGCGCCCTTATATCCTCAGCACCAACATTCTCGTCTTTCAAGGCTTCCTTCTGTGCGGCCTTGACATCATCTATAATTGTGGATGTCAACATAGTAGATGTCAACATGTAGCAGCAATCTTTAGCATATGCTTTGCGACTCAAAGCATCAGCCACCACGTTAGCTTTTCCGGGGTGATAAAGGATTTCGCAATCATAATCCATTATAAGTTCCATCGACCTACGCTGTCTCATGTTAAGCTCTTTCTGACTAAAGATGTATTTCAAACTCTTATGATCTGTATATAACTGACACTTAGTTCCATACAGATAGTGTCTCCACAATTTCAGTGCAAAAGTGACAGCTGTCAACTCAAGATCATGAGTTGAGTAGTTCTTTTCATGCTGCTTAAGTTGTCTCGAAGCATAAGCAATTACTTTCCCGCGTTGCATCAGTACAGCGCCTAACCCTAACCTTGAAGCATCCGTGTACACCACAAAATCCTCATTGCCCTCCGGTAGAGCAAGTATCGGTGCTTCGCTTAACGTTTTCTTTAGAACCTCAAAGGCCTCCCGCTGCACAGTTTCCCATATAAACGGTGCATTCTTCTTGGTTAATGCAGTCAAAGGAACTGCAATCTTCGAGAAATCCTTAATAAATCTTCTATAATATCCTGCCAACCCCAGGAAACTTCTAACTTCAGTAGCTGAACGAGGCGATTCCCAGTTCTTTATTGCTTCAACCTTAGCCGGGTCCACCGAAATTCCAGCTCCAGAAATTACATGTCCTAGAAACTGTATCTGTCGTAGCCAAAACTCGCACTTTGAGAACTTGGCGTACAACTTTTCCTTCCTTAACAATTCCAACAGTTCTCTCAGATGTTCAGCATGTTCGGCTTCAGACTTAGAGTATACTAAAATATCATCAATGAACACAATCACTGATTTATCCAACATCGGTCTGCAAACTCTATTCATTAAATCCATAAACACTGCCGGGGCGTTGCTTAATCCAAAAGGCATCACCAGAAACTCGTAATGTCCATACCGAGTCCTGAGTGCTGTCTTTGGCACATCTTCCTCTCGAACCTTCAATTGTTGATATCCCGATCTCAGATCAATCTTAGAAAATACACTAGCCTCGTGTAACTGATCAAACAAGTCGTCTATCCTCGGCAGAGGATACTTGTTCTTAATCGTCAACTTATTCAGCTCCCGGTAGTCAATGCACATTCGCATTGTGCCATCCTTCTTTTTCACGAACAATACCGGAGCTCCCCACGGCGATGAACTCGGCCGAATGAAGCCCTTGTCCAACAACTCTTGCAGCTGTGTCATCATTTCCTTCATCTCGGTTGGGGCGAGGCGATAAGGAGAACGAGCTACCGGTGCAGCTCCGGGGATCAGATCAATTCGAAACTCAGCTTGTCTCTCAGGCGGCATGCCAGACAAGTCTTCCGGAAACACATCCGGAAACTGTGAAACAACAGGCACGTCGGCCAACGTCCTCTTTTCAGCCCTGGCATCAACAGCATATGCCAGATAGGCGTCACACCCCTTTGCAACAAGCTTTCGAGCTTTTGCAATGGTCAGTAAACACAGATCCCCACTTCTCTTATCCCCATATATACAGATCTCACGCCCCTCCGGAGTAGTTATCTTGATCATGCGATTCTTACAAACTATGTGAGCTTCATTTTCGATCAACCAGTCCATCCCGATAATTACATCAAACTCACTGAATTCTATCGGAATCAGATCTGAATTGAAGACTACATCTTCAATTACTAACGTGCAATTACGGTATACATGATCTACCTTGACTAAAGTATTGCTAGCAGTTTGAATATCAAGTATAGCAGACAACTTAGACAGTGTCATAACAAGTTGTTGTGCAAAAACAGTAGACACGAAAGAACGGTTGGCACCCGAATCAAAAAGAACTCGTGCAGGCATGGAATTTACAATAAACATACCCGTGACCACCTCTGGGTTTTCCCTAACTTCCTCTGCAGTGATTTGAAAGGCACGGGCCGGTGCCCTCTGTGACTGACCCCTGCGGTTAACTGAACCACCACTCGAACCTCCAGACGATCGTGTTGATGATGGGACGGCAGCTGTTGGAGCATTCTTTCTACAATTCCTGCTATAGTGACCCCACACCCCACACTTATAGCAAGCATCACCCTTCCTTGGGCAGTCATTCTGAAAATGGCCCAGCTCCCCACAGCAAAAACAAGCACGTCCGTTAGTGCATTTGCCAAAGTGCTCCAGATGACATTTATTGCAATACTGCGGCTCAGTGTTGATGGAGTATGCACGCGCACGACCGCGATCAGATGAACCAGATTGTCGTCAATACGACTGTTGAGGTGAGTACTGTGAAGACCGGGAAGAACCAGAATATCCTCCCTCGCGTTGGCGCTTCGGCAGTGACGGCTGTGTTGGATTGGTGGAAGCAGCAGCAGACCCGATCGAGTAGCCCGACATAATCAAGATCTGTTCTACATTTCTGGCAGCCTCAAGTAAGCCAGCAAATGTAGGGTAGCGGACGTTGCTCATAACCCTCCTAATCTCAATGTCAAGACCAGCCTCGAACCTGGTCACTTTCCTCTCTTCAGTATCAACTTGATGAGGCGCGAACAGACTCAGCCTCGTGAATTCCACCGCATATTGGGACACCGTCTTAGTCCCCTGTACCAGCGCCATAAACTTTGCTTCCAACCTCCGGCGCTCATCAACCGGACAGTACTGCTGAGTGAATAGGTCCTTGAACTCAGCCCAAGTCATAACAGAAATCTTCTCCAATGTCAAAGCGTTCACCATGGCATTCCACCACATGATTGCATCATTCGTGAACATAGCAGTTGCATAACGAACCATGTCCTTCTCAGCACAGTCGCTGATTTGGAATGTTCGCTCAGTTGCTGTTATCCATTCCAGTGCGGCAACAGCATCCCCTAAACCGTTAAACTCTACAGCTCCGTTTTATTTAAAATCCTTAAACCGACAACCCCTGGGCTTATTAGATGACCTAGTGTTGTCATCTTGTTCCTCATTATTTCCTTCTCTTTCTTTTTCTTTGTTCTTCCTTTTATCTTCTCTTCTCTTAGCATCAGCCTCATCTCGAGCCCGAAACTGGTCATGTATCATCTTATTCTGCTCAGCCATCATGGCTAGCATCATCTCTCTTGCTTCTTCCGGTGTCATTCCTCCAGACATGTTCTGAAAATATAAACATATAACTTGTTTAGTAACATGTCATCAATTTAAAGACACCACTCATTTATCCCGTATGATAGTCAATCTCTTATGATTACTAGATCATAACCTATCTTAGTTCAGATCATTACTTAGCATCACTACATATCATCACCTAATGTTTGAGATCAACACCTCACGGACACTTGAATCTCAAACTACTGCTCTGATACCATCTCGTGTGACACCCTTGCCACAACAACCACCATTAACAAGACACCCAGGATTAATTACCAATACATCAATTACATAATGATCTGATTACTTAATTAAAGTGCGGAAGCAATTAAAGTACAAAATAAAGTATTACAACAATTCCATATCACTCTACGGTACTACAAAGGTTACATGTCTATATCTAAAAACTTCCATTACATTACATTGTCCCAAATTTATTACAACAATAATCTCAACAATTAAGTTACCAAATAAGCAACTGAGTCTTCAATTCACTTCAAACAACAACCTAGCTAGATGGTCCCGCAGCTGATTTTCCTTTTCCTGTAAAAATTACAACAACTAAAACGTAAGCGAATGCTTAGTGAATACATAGATTGCGCACATTATAAATATTTATGAAGCCCCAGAGTAACCCCGACGACAAACGTCGTATACTCTCTTCGTACACCAAGTACGGACCAGAGCCGCAGCCCCTTCGAGCCCAAAGCTCGGCATTTACACATACCATCTGAGACAAACGAACGATCGGAGATGACATACTGCCTACCGGACCTGGAGGGATCAGCTCCAGCGTCATATAGCACAGTAACATCAGAGTTAACGATGCGACCCACCGGTCCATCACTAGATGCACAACAATCGAACGGACATGCAACAAGTAAGAATGTGCATCTAAATCTACGCAAGTTAGTAGAATTCCAACCAAACAAATGAAACAACAGGTCTCAGCAGGAAAAACTTAACATAAATCAGATATAATCATGCGAAATCTACTGTACTCACAGTGGGTGCGTATTTAATTTTTAATCAATTTTATTTCTCCTCGGGCTTTCAACCGGATCCACAAAGTACCCCACTGTGGGTTAAACAACACCACAAGGGACCTGTTAGTCAGTTGTAACAACACATCGTGTCAATAACTGTTTAATTTCATAAAACTAAAATTTACAAGTTTTGCAATATTTGATCCATATTTCGGATCCAGGTTCCGAATTCGGACCCCACCCGAATTCGGACCCCCAATTTGGTTCTCATATGAATCCCTAATTCGGTCCCAACATAAGCCCTATTTCGGACATATACTAAGTTCGGGCCATATCCGATTTCGGTCCACAAACGGATTCGGATCCACATCCGAAATACAACACTTATAAATATTTTACCATTTTGATTATCACATTTCGGACCAAAAGCCAATTTCGGATCACATTACAAGTTCGGGCACATCCGAATTCGGTCCCCAACCGAATTCGGACCCCCATCCAAATTCCAATACTTAAAAATATTTTGATATATTAATTTTCCAGAAATCCGGGCCTCTTCCGAATTCGGACCAGATCCGAGTTCATCTCGGATCCGAATTCGGATCCCACTGTGTTCATACTTGTGCAGTTTTGTCAAATTTCAGATTTAATCCCATCGTTTCTGGTTCTAATTCAATATATGAAATAACTTATACAAACTAAAATACATCTATTTTCAACCCTTTTAACATCAATATTAACACCTTTACATACCAAATTAAACCCTTTTCATCCACTTTTATACACCCATCGAACACACACACTAAAAACACACACTGATCTCTAAAAATCGTACTTAGAGGTTGATTCAGAAGCTAAAATTTAATATATAACATTTCAGATACTCGATTTGCATTAATCCATAACAACATCAAACATGCAACAACATTTGCAGCCTTAAATCTCATTTTCGGATTTTTAACAAATCCGAACCAAAACCATCAATTTCAAAGAATTAGTGAAATGTTTACCTTAAATCGATTCTTGCAGATGTTTTAGTTCCTCCCAAACAACCTTAATCCAAATTTTCAGCTTCAAAATCTAAGTTTTGATGATCTTTAATCTTAGAGAGAGAGAGAGCCGAGAGATAGAGGTTTTAGAGAGAGAGTGGGAATAATTTCAAATGAGTTGAAATAAACTATCTTCCCCCCTTTTATTCCAAATTTCCGACTTTTGACATATTCAACCCTTCAACTTATCCGGTTCCATTAAAGTACTGATTTTATAAAATAAAGAATTCTATCTTTATTTTATTTTCCTTAATAATTTAATAATTATTTTCACTTAATAATTTTAGAATTCTAAATTTCCATAATATGCAATCAACTTTATAATCAGTCCAAATTTCGTACCAACTTTCATAATTCAAATACATATTTCAACTTAAATTACAAATTTAAACTTAATAACTTTAAATACAATAATTTAAATCCGAGGATGTTACACGAGCGGTGCCCTGAACTTTGAGGGTACAGTTAATCCAATTCAGGCGATGTGTTGGATTAGTCATACTGAAGAAATCTTCAGGATTTCCGATTGTTTAGAATCAAAGAAAGTGTGTTACGCTTCTGCATTGTTCGTCGGTGCTTCCCGTGCCTGGTGGAAAACCCAGAGAAGCATATACGGAGAAGAGGTAATACAGACTTTAGAGTGGAATCAGTTCCTAGACATGTTTAACGCGAAGTACTGTCCTATTGATCAACGAGACAAGATGGAAGTTCAATTGATGCAGCTGACCCAAGGAACTAAATCTGTTGACGAGTACGAGCACGAATTCTCGCTGCTCTGTGGTTATTCATCATATCAAGTAGCCACTGAGGAAAGAAAGATGAATCGATTCCGCGGTGGGCTTAATCCGAGATACAGACACCCGATGAGCGCGATGAAGTATAAGAGTTATCTAGAAATGGTAGAAGCAGCAAGACAGATCGAGAGGGGATATCTAGAGTACGGCAATCAGCTCTATGCTCCATCTACAAACCCGACGTGTCCATCTCCTCCAAAGAAGCAAAGATTCAGCAGATTCTTTAAGCGAAACAAGTCCCAACCCCAGCAGTCTCAGCAATACAGCTCGCCACAGAAAGTCCAAGCTTATTCCCTCACAAATGAACCCCGATTTTGTAAAAGATGCAAAAAATCACACATGGGATTGTGTAATCCGGATGACGTCACATGCTTTGCATGTAGCAGAATCGGACACAGTAGCGAAGAGTGTCCCCAGCGAGGACTTAGATGTGCGAAATGCGGAAAGCGCGGACACTTCATGTATCGGTGTCGTAGTGGACAGCGAGGCCAATCGCAATCATCAGCGGGAGGATCTACAATAAAAAGCTCAGCTGCAACTCCAACCGCAAGGACTCGTGCATTTCATATAACAGCCGAGGAAGCAAAAGAAACTCTGACGTAGTTACCGGTACGTTTCTGTTAAATACGATACCCGCCCGTGTATTATTTGATTCCGGTGCTAGTCGTTCCTTTATATCGACTACTTTTGCGCGAAGACTATCTAAATCTCCATCCAAGCTTGCTGTCGTGATTGATATTGAGACAGCCAGTAACAACTATGTTATGGTTGATTCCTATACCGTAACTGCACCAGCTCGTTGATAACATTGTATTTAATCTCGATCTTATTCCGATTCCGTTGAAAGAGTTCGACGTCATCATCGGCATGGACTGGTTAACAAACATCGAGGCTATGATTATCTGCAACAGTAGAATCATCAGGATCAAGTCTTCAGACGGCCGAGTGTTAGAAATCAAAAGCGAGAAGCGAAAAGGTGCTCACTGATTCATATCCGTTGAGAAAGCGTACAAATATTTATCTAAGGGTCACGAATCTTATTTATGTTATATCTCGTCTGAATCCGTCTCTGAAGCCAATAAGAAATCCATATCTGATATTCCTGTCGTCTTTGGGTTCCCAGACGTATTCCCGGATGATATTTCTGGAGTGCCACCGGAACGACACGTCGAATTGGAATTGACTTAGTTCCTGGTGCGGCTCCAATTGCAAAAGCTCCTTACAGACTTGCGCCTGCAGAGATGCGGGAAATGTCAAAACAATTGCAAGATCTGTTAGAGAAAGGTTTTATCCGACCTAGTTCATCTCCGTGGGGTGCACCAGTCTTATTTGTAAAGAAGAAAGACGGAACCCTCCGTATGTGCATCGATTATCGGGAGTTGAACAAAGTCACTATAAAGAATAAATATCCTCTGCCCAGGATTGATGATCTATTTTATCAGCTACAAGGAGCAAGTTATTTCTCCAAAATCGATCTCCGTTCTGGGTATCATCAACTGAAAGTAAGAGATGAGGATATTCTGAAGACAGCCTTCCGAACAAGATACGGTCATTACGAATTTCTCGTACTGCCTTTCGGTTTAACGAATGCACCAGCGGTGTTCATGGATCTCATGAATCGCGTGTGTAGACCGATGCTGGATAAGTCAGTTATCGTATTCATAGACGATATCTTGATTTACTCCAAAACGGAGGCTGATCATGTTAATCATCTGCGTCAATTGCTAGAGTTATTGAGAAAGGAAAGACTCTATGAAAAATTCTCTAAGTGTGAATTCTGGCTAGACAGGTAGAACTTTATATTGTCTTGAGTTATTACTAAGCGTTCTTGTTCGAATAAAAGTTTGAATTCAACTCTGTTATCTTTATAGATCCAATTCCTTGGCCATGTTGTATCTGGCGAAGGTATCTCAGTCGATCATTCTAAAGTCGAGGCTGTTCAGAAATGGCAAACGCCTCGCAATGCCTCCGAAATCAGAAGTTTCCTTGGATTGGCTGGTTACTACTGGCGATTCATTAAAGACTTCTCGAAGATTGCTGTACCACTCACGATGCTAACACGAAAGTATACACCTTTCGTATGGGCAGATAAACAGCAAGAGGCATTTAAAACTCTTGTAAGGTCTACCAATAAGAGATCTATCTAGACGCGGAGCCGTCAACGAGTGCGGAATCCTCGTTAACGGGTAGACGGAAACAACTCTCAACTACGAAACACGGAGACTATCAGAGGCTGAACGAACGACACACGAACGATCCTACGAACTGATTCTCTCCGAAACGGCACTAACGCTGATGATAAACTCGAGACCGCTTATTGCTTAATCCCTCACGAATTCTGCAAAAAGTCTGATAATATCTCGAGTCTATCCCTAATTATAGACCCTGATTCGAGTCTGATCTGGGCCAAACTCGAATCTGGCCCAAGGCCCATTCGAGTTTGTCCATAAAGACACTCTCGAATCTGGTTTCATTCGAATCTATGGCTACATTCGAATCTATCACAGATTCGAATGCCAAGCCTTAACTAATTCGAATCTAGCATTTCACATAAACAACTAAGTGTTGAAACTTATATTATTAACTTATGCTTGAATTAATATTTGAACTTTATGTTTGAACTTCTTGTAATATGTTACATCAAGTTCAAACACACATTCAATAACTGACAAACATATATAAACATATATATCAAAACACTCGTTAATTCTCAATACTCTGAATATTACTTAAACCAAAATGTTAGATCGCTTAGACTGCTATCGTCACACAGGGTGTACCAACAACTCTGAAGTAGAAACTTATTCAAGCGCCGATCCTAGCCTTACCAGAAGGTAATGATGACTTTGTCGTTTACAGCGATGCATCTGGTACTGGTCTAGGTAGTGTCCTTATGCAAAGGGGAAAGGTTATTGCCTACGCTTCAAGGCAATTGAAAGACTATGAGAAAAGTGTACCAACTCATTATCTTGAGTTGGCTGCCGTTACCTTTGCATTAAAAATCTGGCGTCATTATCTTTATGGGACTAAGTGTCAGCTGTATACTGATCAAAAAAGTCTTAAACATCTATTTACTCAAAAGGATCTGAACATGAAACAGCGACGGTCCTTAGAACTCATCAAGGACTATGATTGCGAGATCCTATATCATCCCGGCAAAGCAAATGTGGTCGCGGATGCCTTGAGTAGAAAGACATATCCAGAAAAGTGTTGCTATGCCCTGACTCCTATCGTATTCTCTTCTTATCTTATCAAAGACATTAAATCTGCTCAAGTTGAAGCACTGAAAGAAGAAAATATCTGTTCCGAAAATCTAAAAGGGCAACTTCAGTTCTTATCAGTGAATCATTTGGGACTTCAATGTCTCAAGGAAAACCGAATCTGGATTCCTAAATATGGTTCTATTCGCAACACTCTTCTATCCGAAGCCCGTCAGTCCAAATTATCTATTCATCCTGGCAGCTCAAAGATGTACTTTGATCTGAAAGCTGATTACTGGTGGCCAGGAATGAAGAAAGACGTCGGTTGATATGTTGAAAGCTGCAGAATCTGTCAGATGGTTAAGGCAGAACATCAGAAACCCTTCGGGGATATGCAACCACTGCCAGTTCCTGAGTGGAAGTGGGAGCATATAACCATGGATTTTGTTACTAAGTTGCCAAAGACCAAGAGACAGAACGACTCCATCTGGCTAGTCATGGATCGATTAACGAAGTCAGCTCATTTCATACCGATGAAAGAGACATACTCTCTTGATAGATTGGCACAGTTGTACATCACAGAAATAATTTCTCGTCACGGCATGCCGAAATCTATCGTTTCTGATCGTGATAGTCGTTTCACTTCAAGATTTTGGAAAGCGCTGCAAGACGGGATGGGTACTCGAATCTCCATAAGTACAGCCTATCACCCAAGTGCAGATGGCCAAAGTGAACGTACTATCTTAACTCTAGAAGATATGCTCCGTGCCTGTGTTCTTGATCTGGGTGGTAATTGGGATGACCATTTGCCTTTGGTCGAATTCTCATATAACAACAGTTATCATTCAACGATCAAGATGGCTCCTTTTGAAGCTCTATACGGAAGAAAGTGCAGAACTCCCACCAGTTGGCGCGAAACAGGTGAATCGCCTATAGCGGGTCTTGCCCTTCTACAGTTGACTCATGAAAAGATTCAACTGGTTAGAAGAAACATCCTTGAAGCTCAAAGCAGGTAGAAATCATATTACGACAATCGTCATAGATCTATCAACTTTGCAGTTAATGATTGGGTGATGCTGAAGGTATCCCCAATGAAGAATGTAGTACGGTTTATAAAGCGAAATAAGCTAGCTCCGAGATTCATTGGTTCGTTCAAGATAGTTGAAAAGGTAGGAAATCAATCTTACCGTCTTGAATTGCCAACTGACTTAGCGGGAATACATCCTGTATTCCATGTCTGTCATTTACGAAAGAGCTTAGCAGATGAAAGAGAAGTGCAGATACCACATGTTAATCTGCAAATTGATGAAAAGCTTCGAGTGGTTGAAGAGCCGGAATGTATTCTAGACTCGAAGACCAAAAAGCTACGCAATAAAGAGATACAGATGGTGCTCGTTCAGTGGAAACACCACAAAGGTTCGCATCAGTCTTGGGAATCTAAAGATGTCATGAAAGCTACATATCCAAGTCTGTTCGAACATAAATTTGCAATCAATTGGAGAATTAAAGACAAGGAAGTTACAAACATCAACAATTGACAAGATTTTGAGGTAATAATTACTTAAATTTCAAAATATATATGTGTTTGGTTCGGTTTTGAGAAAACCGAAACCAAAGAATTTATAACATGGAATTTTGTTGTTGCATGTTAAAATAAATGGTTAGATATCAGGTGATTAAGTAATTAGAAGTATTAGAAACAAAAATTTATGGTTAGATTGTCCAAGATAAACTAAAATCTGATTTTTTAAGAAAATAAGTGTTCTTGACAAAAACATGAATTTTTGGACAATCTTGATCAAATTATGTTGTTATTGATAATAGTATAAAAACAACCTAAGTATGGTAATATAACATTATATTACATTGCATGTGGATAAAATGAGTTTTAGAGTAAAAATGGTAAAAATCCGAATGAATATATGTAAGAACATGAAGAACATTTCTGGAAAAAAAATTCTAAGTGTGGGATCCGAATTCGGGTATGACCGAATTCGGATAGTGCCCCATTTCGGATCTCACCTTGTACCTGTTTCGGATGGTTCAAATCGGATGGCATTTCGGATCCTTATTTGGTCATATTTCGGATGCCTCAAATTTGGTTCTTATGTATTTCGGATGGTGCTATTTTGGATCACCCATTTCGGTTGGATTGGTCCAAAATCGGTCACATGGTTGGATGGTCTAGCCGGTCCGAATCCGGTTGACCTAATCCGGACCAATCCGAATCCGGATGACCAATCCGGATGGTCCGAATTCGGGGGATACGGATCCGAATGAATTATTTTGATAAATTACAATCACAACTAAATGATGTTTTATAAATTCAATACCCATGAATTTATGATGAAAGATTGATTAAAACAATGTGAGATATATTAATAGTTATATCTTATTAAGATTACAAAGAATATGAAAGATTGATGAATTATAAGTTATCAGAATCAGATGAAATAATGATTTGAAAGCTAAAAGCTAATAATATGACATGATATGATTTTGGACAGGTTCAGTGAAATTCTGAACAAAGGTATAAAGATTAAAGAGATTGAAAATGTGGGACCTAGACTAGTGACTACCGCCCCGTAAGGGATGGTCTTCACAGATTATACCGAATTAGAAATCAAGAAAGGTTAGTATATGTTGAAAAGCCGGAATATATATGGATATGAATGTAAAGAAGTTAAGAAACAATGAAATATTCACAACTGTTTGGATCCAAGTAACTTCGAGGACGAAGTTTGAGCGTGGTGGAGCCCATGCTGTAACATCCTTAAATCTAAATTATTGTAATTTAGATTAATTAGTTGGATATTTTGTAATTTGTATAATTAAGTTGGATTATGAAAAAAAATTGATTATGTATCCGGATATTTAAAAGTTGGTTGCTATTTTAAGAAATTAAGAAATTTGAGAATTTTGAATTATTATTATGGAGTATTATGATTTATAAATGTTAGTGATGATAAAACTATGGTAAAATCAGTATTTAGTGGGATAAGATAAGTTGAGGGGCTAATTGTGCCAAAACCCGAAACTGTTAAAATAAAAGACACATTGTCTTTCAAATGGATTCATTTCACCATTTTATCACAAAGTTCTCTATCTCTCTCTAAAATTTCTGCTGAAGTTCGAAATTTATTGAGGTTTATCTGAATATTATCAAGAATCAAAAAGGTTTTAAGGTAAGAACATAGTTTCAAGTTTGAAGCTTTATTTTGAGAGTTTAAAATTCAAAATTTGGATTTTGAATCTGATAGATTGTTGTTGCATGTATGATATTTTAGTCGATAAACATCAATTGAAGGTTATAGAAGCTATAGAAACAAGAATCGTTGGTTGAATCATCCAAAAAGGTAATGAATCTGAATTTTTATGAAGTTTTTGTGTTCTTGAGGTTTTCCCCCATTTTTGGTCCAATCTGACGAATCTGAGTGTTAATGATACAGAAAATGATGTGGAAACATTCAAGATATGTTAATAAAACATTGTTCAAGTTGCATGTGGCTAGAAATCGAATTTGTTAATTTTTAGTATAAACCCCGTAAGTTGTGAGTGCAGAACTGCTGGTGAACTCGGCGAGTTCTAGGGTGAACTCCGCGTGTTCTCAAGAACACTTGAATAAATCTTCAAAAATTCATAAGTGTTAGGATCCGAATTCGGTGGGGACACGAATTCGGATGAGACCCGAACTTAGATGGAACCGAAATTGAATAAGAACCGAACTCGGATGAGACCCGAACTCGGATGGGTAAAGTAATTCGGATGGGTCCGAAATCCGGCTGATCCGAAATTCGGACCTGTACTCGGCGAGTTCTATGGACAAACTCAACGAGTTCTATGGACAAACTCGGCGAGTTCTAAGCTATTCTAGTGAAATTCGGATGGGTTTTTAAGGACACGAATATGTGGTTAATTAAATACACTTTTGAGATACTTTTTGTAACATATTAAGGTAAATAAAGGAGGGTTAATTGGGAATAATAACACCTCGAATGATGGTTTTTAACGTGAGTTTCGGATGACGGTTCCGATTGTTGTAACATTTTAATATTATATAATCATGATGGAAATTGTTACCAAACATATATATGATATGTTTTATTTATGGAAATATAACAGGTCCCTTGTGGTGTTGTTAACCCACAGTGGGGTACTTTTGAGTCCGGTTGAAATCCCGAAGAGAAATAAGATAACTTGAAGTTAACTAACGCACCCACTGTGAGTACCTTTGATTTTAACATATCTGCATCTGCTTTATGTTTGCTTCGCCTGCTGAGGCATGTTGTTTCACTTTCGTTTGACACTCTACTAAATTGCGTATATGTTGATGCACATTCATACTTGTTGCATGTCCGTTTCTTTGTTGTGCATCTTATTGATGGATCTGCGGATCGCGTCTGTACTCTGATGTTACTGTGCTATATGACCAAGAGTTTGACAACTCTGTGGTCAGGATAGACAGTAGGTCATCCCCGATGTTATGTGTGCCTCAGATGGTTGGTTTTTTTTCATATGCCGAGTGTCATCTCGAAGGAGCTGCGGCTCGCGTTTGCGTACTTTGAGTACGTGTGGAGTGTACGGTATGTGTTACCGCGGTTACTCTTGGGGGGCATCATAAGGATTTGTGGAATGTGTAAAATCATTGGTATTCACTAAGCATTCGCTTACCCCTCATTTGTTGAATTTTTACAAGAAAAAGGGAAATCCGCTGCCGGACCTTCTAGCTAGGTCATCTGTTGAAGTGTTTGAAGATATCTACTACTCAGCTTGGTAATTGGAAAATGGGATTACGGTTGTAATAAATTTGGGATGATGTAATGCTTTTGAGTATGTAGACTTAAACTTGAAACCTTGTAGCACCGTAGGGTGTTTGACTCAGTTGTATTCTTTTAATTTATGTACCTTTAATGCTTCCGCACTTTAACTAAGTATTCAGATCATTATGTAATCAGGTGTTTGGTGATTAATCCTGGGTGTATTGTAAATTGTGGTTATTGTGTCAAGTGTGTCACAATATAAATAACCTTTTATCTTTCTTTCCTAACTTAATTTCTTAAAATTAATCACTTCAATTCATTATATTAAAAGCAATTAAAATACATGTATTAATGATGACAATTGACAAGTGGCATCATAAAAGAAAAACAAGTTGCATCTAGTTACTTATTTATTAGGATTTATTGATAGATTATAAGATGTTAAAATATAAATATATAACATATGTGTCGAAGATAAATCATAAATTTAGAAATACCTCTTTACACACAAGACTTTAAGTTCTATACAAAAAAAAAGGAAATGAATAAGTAAACTGTTATTTACAAACCAAGGCTTTCAAAAACTCATAACTGTGAAAGTTTCTGATCTATAGCCTTCAAAAATTCTCTCTTCATCTCTTCTTTATCACAAGATATCCTAACAGATTTTATTTGGAGCAGCATATCTTTTGAAAAACTATAAAACTCGAGATTGAAGAAAATACCAGACCCATCTGTGAATTTAATTCTGTATGTCCTTGACTTGACAAACAGATCAACTTGCTTGATCTTTTTCTCTTTCTTCTCAGCATCTTCTATCTCTTTTCTTGCAAATTCAGGGTCAACAACTGAATTTAGATCTCTGATAAGTTGCTTCACTTGTGGTAGAGCAGATCTAACTTGTGTAACAGACCCTATGTTGTACATCTTTATTAGCTCATCCCTGGTCAACTTCTGAACCATTTGCCAGAATGTATCAAACTCTTCTTCTGGTCCAGACTCTCTTCTTATTACAAACTTGACCCTTAAATCTCTTTCATCCAGTCATTTGGCATACCAGTAATTAATCAAAGGCTTTGTAAAATCATGCTGATCAATCAGCTTCTCTATCTCCATTGCCTTTTGCAATTGTTGCTCAAATAGCACCCTCTTAACCTGAAGCAGCTTTTCTTCTGATGATGGATCAGATGAAGGAATAGAAACCACAGCTTGATCAGTAGGAGCAGGTCCACTGGCAGCATCTTCAGTTTGGACTGATTTCTTTAATGGTTGGACTTCTTGGGAGACTTTTGTTTTCTTTCTTTTCTCCATTTCTTTATCATGTATCTCCTGCAGCTTTTCAGTAGTCATGGACTGAGCCATTTTCTTTGGAATACCTGCTGCAAAGGCAAAATTGATTAAGAATCTTCTGTGGTCAGCCTTGGTGTGCCCTGTTGGCATCTTTCTCTTCTTTTCACCTTGTTTGCCCACAAACCCCTTTAGGTAATCACCTAATGTCTCATCATCATCTATTGGGGGCTGGGCTTGCTGATCGAATTCTTTGTCCATTTCTTCTGCCAATTTCTTGGCAATTTCAGCGTCAAAGGCAATCTAGGCTTCTTTGGAGGAGAATTTGTGCTTTGGAGATTCAATAAGGATGCCCTTGCCCTTGTCTTTTGCAGAAGAGGATGTTGCTTGGACTGTACTTGATGGAGCTTGAACTCTTTCCCTTAGAACAACTCCAGTTGCTTTTGGGGCAGCAGCTTGAGTTTCTAGGCTAACAGCTTGAGAAGCTGTTGGGACTGCTAGCCTAGAAGATGGAACTGTTGATGCTGCTTGGACTGATGTTATTGGGGCTGCTTGGACTGTCTTGGGAACCTCCTGATTCTCCCCCTTTTTGGAAGCATTGGTTTGGTCAGAAGGACCTACAACCTTTGCCCCTTGGGTTTGAATCATCTGCTCTAATTTCATGATTTTATTTCCACAGAGGGTGAATCCCTTGTGAAGATAATCCATTCTTTTATTCTGAGCCGCCTCTGCCTGCTTGAGTGCAAAAATTTGAGCCCCCTGTGCAGCAATGATGGACATTTGATATTCCAACATGGCTATAACAGGTTTCAGCTTGGGATCCGTCAAGAGCATGAGTTGCAAACTAGTCTCAAGATCAGAAAACACCTGAGGTGCTTGTGATCTATCACTGACATTAATACCAGAAGTAGAGACTTCTGGGCCCCTTTGTTCTTGGTTCTGGGGACTTCCAGCTTGTGTTTGCACACTGGCTGTTGCCATGGGTGTGGTCTTAGAGATGTTGGCACTGTCCTGTGTCTCTTTTGCAGAAACAGCAGTAGTGCCAGCCACATAACCCATATGAACCATCTCTGAAGAGATGTTCACCTCCTGAGTGAGGATGAGAGTTTCCTCAATTGGTTCCCTTTGGATATTCTGTGCAGAAGTGTCCTCCTGCACAGGGATATATGGCTCTTGTCTATGGGAGGAGGAGGAAGGAGCTCCTGGTCCCCTTTTCCTTTTGTATAGAAATTTGAGTGGGTGAGTTGGTTGTTCAAAAGGATCAGAAGGAAGTTGTGTATCATGAGGAGGGGGTTGAGGTCCTGGGGGTGTAGCAGTGATGATAGGCTGAGCCTGCGCAGGACCTTCTCCTCTGTTTTGTGGAATGATGTTCATCATTGCAGAAGGCAATGGAACATCAACACTCAAAAAATTGGCACTATGTTTCAAAAGTCTCTTTATAGAGGATAGTGAGTGCATGTGGGAAACATGTATCCGTTTATGTGTATGAGAAGTGGTGCAGGTGTGTGCAATGATTTCTGCCAAAAATCTGGGATACATCAAAAATTTCCCACTCTTTAGGGAATGATGCCTTAACATCCCCTGAAAAATCATATTAGAAAAATTGAACCGTTGGCCTGTTGAAAAGCACACTAAGGCAGTGGCAATATTAGATGAAAATTCAGACCAACCAGTTCTTTTGGGGCTCATGCACTGCTGAATAATATGTACAAGAAATTTCCATTTAGGAGAAAAATGGGCTTTTAAGAAAGTAAAAGAATCAGCAGGACCCCTATAACCTATATTAAAAAGACCTGTATGTAAAGCATCAAGAGTTAGGTCAGTTATACCTGTGGCATCTTGAAGATGCAAGTGGCTTCGAATGGATTCCTCAGTAATGGTGATGGGAGTGCCATCAATCTTTGATATTATAGAAGGAATTCCATTTATGGATTGAACAGTGGTATGATGCAAGAACTGATCGATATGCGATATGTAAATGGTGGGGTTTATATGGAGTGCATGATGGATATGAGAGTGTCGTAGAAATTCCATCATGTCATGGAACGGTTGAAGGTCTGAATGTTTTAGCGAGTAGGGAAGACAGTTGTGTTCCTTAACACACTCCATTGATGATCAAACGAAGGGTTTAGGGTTTTGCAAAGATGTGTGAGTGAATCGTTCAGAGAGAAAGGAAGGCCGTGGAAGAAATTTTGTAACTGGTAGTTATAACTGAATGAAACTGGGACCTTTAAAGGTTTTGAAAAGGTTGGGTCCCGCGCACACACATTAAAGAATTACCTAAATACCCTGCACACTTTGACAGATCAAGTGATTAACTAGCAGTCCGAGAAAATGAACTAGCAGCTTGAGAAAATACTCATGCTGTTAGTTTAAAAATTATGCATCTTTTTAATGAAACAGTGTCTCCCCCTTAAATAAGCATACTGAGTAGATAATAATGAAAACCAATTAATCCATGTTTACCATACCAATATTTGATACTAGGAAAGTGAACCTTCCTACATCAAAAGGTTTTGTAAATAGATCAGCTAACTGATCATCTGTATGTATTTTGGTAACTTGGATTAACTTCTTTTCATTACAATCTCTGATGAAGTGAAATCTGATTTCTATATGCTTGGTTTTTGGGAATTTCACTGGGTTTTGCACAATGCTGATTGCACTTGAGTTGTCAATATAAATAGGAGTGGATAAGAAATTCATACCATAGTCTCTTAGCTGATTTTGAATCCACATTACCTGGGAACAGCAGCTTGCAGCTGCCACATATTCTGCTTCAGTGGATGATGTGGACACAGTTGTCTGCTTTTTGCATTGCCAAGAGACCAATCTTGCTCCTAAGTATTGACATCCACCAGTTGTGGATTTCCTGTCAATGTTGCATCCACCATAGTCACTGTCAGAGTAAGCAGTTAGTATAAGGGGAGAGTCTTTAGTATACCATAGGCCTAAGTGTGGTTGGCCTTTAAGGTATCTAAAGATTCTCTTAACAGCAACCAAGTCAGAGTCCTTTGGAGAGCATTGAAACCTAGCACACACACAGACATCAAACATGATGTCAGGTCTGGAAGATGTTAGATACATAAGAGATCCTATAAGAGATCTGTATAAATGAATATCCACATCTATGCCATCTTTGTCTGTATGAAGCTGCTTATGAGGATCCGTTGGAGTGCTTGCAGCTTTGGTGTCTTGATATCCAAATTTGTCCAGTATGTCCTTCACATACTTTGATTGGCTTATGAAGAGACCAGTAGGCTTCTGCTTGACCTGTAATCCTAGAAAGAAAGTGAGTTCTCCCATTGAGCTCATTTGGAACTTTTTGTGCATTAAAGCCTCAAACTCTTTGCACAAACAATCATTGGTTGAGCCAAAGATGATGTCATCAACATAGATTTGGACAAGCAGAATCTCATCTTTGATAGACTTAGTGAAGAGTGTTTTGTCCAGAGTGCCTCTCTTGAATCCATTCTGTAGAAGGTATGATGACAGAGTGTCATACCATGCTCTGGGGGCTTGATGGAGACCATAGAGAGCTTTGTCTAGCTTATAGACCCTGTCTGGATACTTGTGGTCTTCAAAACCAGGAGGTTGACACACATATACCTCCTCTTCAATTGTCCCATACAGAAAAGCAGACTTGACATCCATTTGATACACTTTAAATCCTTTGAAGCTTGCATAGGCCAGAAATAGTCGGATGGCTTCAATTCTTGCTACTGGAGCAAATACATCATCATAATCTATGCCTTCTTCTTGAGTGTACCCTTGTGCTACTAGTCTTGCTTTGTTCTTGATGACTATCCCTCTCTCATCTTTCTTGTTTCTGAACACCCATCTTGTACCAATTGCTCTCTTACCTTTAGGAAGATCCACCAGAGTCCATACATTCTGAATTTTGAATTGTAGAAGCTCTTCTTGCATAGCTTCAATCCAGGATGAATCTTTTAATGCTTCTGATGCCTTTTTAGGTTCTAGTTGAGACATGAAACAGGCATTCTCAAAGGCAGCTAGGCTGAATTCAGGAACTGTTTGTTCAGCAGCAGCAGTCGCATTTTGAACCATTTTCCTAGTTTGTACAGGAGTGCTTGGATCACCCAGTATTTGATTGAGAGGATGATACTTGTGAACCCTTAGTGTAGGCTCTCTCTCAGTCTGAAAAGAGGATCCAAGATTTGTATCATCTCCATCAGGACCAGTAAAAGGATCAGCTTCAGGAACAGCTTGACTTGAATCTGGGACTGTGTCCCTTTGTGTTGGAGCTGTTTTCTCAGGACTTGGGAGTGGTACGTCAGTATCTGGATTTGCATCATTGTGAGCATTCAGGACTCCTGGAGGATCACAAGACAGAAGTGGTAGAGTGGTGTAATCATCCCAACTTGT
The DNA here is from genome assembly GCA_020465985.1 of Centrapalus pauciflorus. Taxonomy (NCBI): domain Eukaryota; kingdom Viridiplantae; phylum Streptophyta; class Magnoliopsida; order Asterales; family Asteraceae; genus Centrapalus; species Centrapalus pauciflorus. Next base: position 98,869 of record JAANYP010009377.1, on the reverse strand, counting down.
TGAATCTGCAGCAGTCTGAAACTTTGTGCCAACAGCTTGAGAAATTGTATTGGCAGCATGAGAATTTGTGTTAGCAGCTTCAACCCTGTATGCATCAGCTTCTGCAGTATACTCAACAAAGCTCAGAGAATTTGTTACTGAATCTAAATCAAACAACCAATCAGGACCAGTGCCTTTGATATTAGCAGTATTTTCATTAAATTCAACATTGGCACTTTCTTCAATGGTTTTAGACACACTGTTATATACTCTATAGGCTTTGCTTTGAATTGAGTATCCTACAAAAAATCCTTCTTCAGCCTTACTTTCAAACTTCCCTAAGTGAGTCTTAGTGTGAAGGATAGTACATGGGCATCCAAAAGGCTTGAAGAAAGCTATTAGGGGACTTATGTTATGGAATAACTCATAGGGAGTTTTCCCTTGTGATTGGACAACCTGAACCCTATTTAGAACATAACAGGCTGTATTAACAGCTTCTGCCCAGAAAGTCATTGGCAGATTTGAATCAGCTAACATTGTTCTAGCAGCCTCAATTAATGTTCTGTTCTTCCTTTCAGCTACACCATTTTGCTGTGGTGTTCTTGGTGCACTATATTGTCTAGCAATGCCTTTGGACTCACAGAAACTGTTTAGAATGTGATTTTTAAATTCAGTTCCATTGTCTGATCTTATCACCTTAACTTTAGAATTGGATTGGTTTTCTATCTTAAGGATAAAAGACTTAACTAGTTCAGCAGTTTCATCTTTGGACCTAAGAAAGTAAACCCAAGTAAATCTGGTGAAATCATCAACAATGACTAAACAGTAAGCCCTTTTATTCAAACTCAAAACAGATGTTGGACCAAATAGATCCATATGAAGCAGCTGAAGAACAGATGAGATTGAATTTACTTCTTTGGCCTTATGAGAAGTTTTGTGTTGCTTACCTTTAAGGCATGCTACACAATGATCATCACAAATGAACTCCTTTTGTGGTAAGCCTCTTACCAGATTCTTTTTAACTAAAGCATTCATAGACTTGAAGTTCATATGACACATCCTTCTATGCCAAAGAGCAGACTCATTGGATGATGCTTTGGATATCAAACAGCTTAAAGTAATTGATTTAGACAAAAGATCTGTGTCCAGACAGTAGACATTGTCCTTTCTTGGTGTTCCTAGTAAAACAAGATTTTCAGGAACTTTGAAATCTTTTGAAAGAACAATGCACTCAGAATATGTGAACAGAACAATGTTTTGTTTGTCACAGATTTGAGAAATACTTAATAAATTGTACTTAAGCTGTTCAACATACAAAACATCATGGAATGTCATGTTACCTGCATTAACAGTACCTTTACCTGTAACCTTACCTCCTTTTGAGTTGCCTCCAAATGCAACAAAACCTCCATCAAAACCTTTGAAATTTGACAAGCACTCAGAGTTGCCTGTCATGTGCCTAGAGCATCCACTGTCCAAATGCCATCTTGTTCTATGAGGAGACCTGTGGTTGCCCTGCACAAATAACAGCTTAGTCAGTAGAGGAGTAAACCCAAACCAAATTGGTTTTGGGTTGGCCTTGGGCATTGACATAACTAAATACTGTTTTTGACTTCTTATATTTAGTGAGATCTACTGATGGAGTCTTTGGAGAGTATTTGGTGATAATATGAGGTATCCAACTATTTTGATCATCTTTTCTGCTAACAGTCTCAGATGATTCACTAGCAGTTCCAGATTGATGCTCAGCAGCTTGAGCTGTGTTTGTAGTGCTAACAGCTTCAGTTTTTGCACTAACAGCTTTAGAGTTTGACTTAGCAGTCTGATCTTTTGCATTAGCAGTTTGAGCTGAAGATTTGTCCTTGACACACCATATTTGTTTAAAACTTGATTTAGGCTTTGCCAAAACTTGTTTTTGATGTGTGGACTGTTTTTTTATTAACTTTTGAAAACCTGTGATCAACTGTTTTCTTTGGAACTGATGTGGAAGGTTTCACCTTTGAGTGCTTTGCCTGAATAGTTGATTTTGTGTGATTCACAGTCTGTTTTGCAACAGCTGGTTTATAAAAACAATCCTTGGCTAAGTGATTCTTCCTTCCACAGTGAAAACACCTTTTGACAGTTTGAATTGGAGAACAAGACTTTTTTGTCAATTTCTGGTTCTTGTTTCTCTGATTTCCTCTTTCCTGCTGTTGTTTAGGAAACTTTTGAACACCATGCTTTTGGCATGTGCAGACAGAAACAGTTTTACCTCTTTTATTTCCTTTTGATGAAGATGCAGTGTTACAGTTAGAATGTACAGAAACTTGTGGAGTAGCATTGCCTACACTCATCTTCTCTTTTCCTTTCTTACTGGGAGCTTGAACCTCTATGGGTGCACTCATTGTGTCACAGTCTTTATTGTGAATCTTATCTTCCTTTGATTCAAGACTGTTATCAAGGATAGGATCTACAATAGTCATAGACTCATCTAGTGGTTCATTGACAAGTCTATCAGCAACCTCACTCATTGGATGAATGTACTTGTTGTTGTATGGAGGTGGAGTAGCTCTGTATCCTATTCCTTCTTTGGGATTAACCTGTGATTTTACTCTATCTTTAAATTGGACTTCCATCAGGTGTTCCAGCTTTTGATTCGCTAGCTTAAAGTTTCCTAGATCTATGTTAACAGATTCTAGTTTCTTATTAGCCTCTAACACCTTTTGTTCAGTCTCTTCTACCTTTTTATTCAGAGATTCTATTTTCTTATTTAGCTCCTTTTTCTCCCACTCGTGATAGGTTCTATCATATCCCATTTGAATCTCATTATCCTTATAATCATTGATCTGTTTTTCCAGATCTTCTATGGCTTGCATGTATTCATATCTCCTTTCTTCCATCTTAGCTAAAGTTTTGCACATGCTCTCATTATGATCTCTGTACTTTTTAACCATGTTTTTGCATGATTGAGAGCAGAGTTTAGAATTTACCTCAGATGGTAGTTCAGTGGAGGAGACATTTGATGTTTCTGCCATCAGAGCTTGATTTTGAAATTCTTCATCTGTCTGATCACTCCAGTCAAACACATTGTCTTCTTGAGAGACAAGTGCTGTTGATGATGATGTTTGAATGGGCTGTGAAGTCCTTGATGGCTGTTGACCTTGAGATCTACATTCTCTGGCAAAGTGACCAAGCTTATGGCATTTATAGCATTCCACTTTTGATTTATCAAAAGCTGGTTTGCCTTCTGTTTTGGCTTGAAAGTTGGTCCTTCCAGTTCTTTTAAGAAATCTTTTGGCCCTCATGGTCAGCATTGCATGTTGCCACTTTAAATCCATCTCTTCAAGATCATCTGGATGAATTTGTTCCAAGTCTTCAACATTTAGAGCAAATAATCCATCATTGGCAACAAAAGCCTCATAGTGAGTTTCAGCAGAGTTGCCATCACCACTTGAAAAAGAATCACAGTTATTAGATTTTTCAGAAGACAGAAGAGCAGTATTGTGATTATAAGAAAAGGATTTCTTTTTAGCATCAATCTCAGTCTCAAACACTCTTAAACTGTTATACAGATCATCCAATTCTATCTCATCAAGAGTGTCTTTTGTTCTCCATTGTGCAGCATAGACTGTCCATTCTTCTCCAAGAGATCTGAGAAACTTTCTGTTGACTTCATCTTGATCCAGATTGACTTTTGCACTTTCCAGTTCACTTGTCAGTTTGTTGAACCTGTCAAAAATTTGAGTAAGGTTTTCATTCTTGCCACCAGAAAAGTTCTCATACTGCTGTTTCAAGAGATCCTTTTGGTTTCTCTTGGTACTGGCATTACCAGCAAATCTTTTCTCTAAGGCATTCCAAAGAGAATGAGCAGTATAAACTTTTTGAACTGATGTTGATAAGCATTAGGAATGGCTATTTGTAAAAGTGTAAGTGCTTTCACTTCATTCATTCTAGCCTTCCTTTCAAGTTCAGTTTTTGGAGGAGTTTCGACTGGTTTTCCCTCATCATCAAGTTCTGGATCAACTACAGGAGGAAATTCAACAGCTTCCCATATGGCATAATCAATGAATTGAATATGTTGTTGAATCCTGAGTTTCCACATCTCAAACTCAGTGGGCTTGAGCATAGGCACTTTGAGTCCTTGCCCAGATCCACTGCTGCTATTTTCAAATTCCATTGCAAAACAATTAAAAATTTAAAAGAAAGTTTTCGACTTTGAAAAACAAAGAACAACCTGGCTCTGATACCACTTGTCAGGATCTAAAACTGAATTACCAAGACTAACTGATTTGAATTTATCAGAGTATAAATCAATAATCTTGCTTTGAATCAAAGTTTAATCAAGAAGTTTGCGGAATAACACTTAATTATTTTAACAAAAACTTTCAGAATCAATAATGAATAAACACACAAGATGTAATCAAGACTGTTTGTATTGCTGAATTCAATGATTACAATCACCTCTAATCTGTTTGATTAGACGAAGAACACAGACTGTTCTTAGGGTTTTACAACCTTAGAGGCTTATGAAAACTCTATCAATAAAGCAATTACAGACTCAAAAATATGCAGAAACTCCTGTACAATAGAAAGACCTATTCTATGTATTTATATTGCTTCTTGATATGTTTCCTTGACGAATAATGACTTCTCTGATAGTAGATATGCTGGAATCTTCATGTAGATATCTTTTCCTGAAAATCAGCACTTTCTGTTTATGAAACTGTTGAGCAGCTTGAATCACTTGACAGCATGAACAGAGCAGCTTAAGTTGATTTGCTCTGGCAGCTTGAACTTTTACACTGGCAGCTCGAGTTTCTTCAACTAGCAACATGAACTTTGGATTTACATATAAAATCTACTAACAGTCTGAGAAGTCTAACTAACAGTTTGAACATACTTAAACTATTTCCCAACAAATAAAATATATTTTTTGTTTAATCCTCTTTTCACATTTATTATTACAACATTCCTTACACATTTAAAATTATGATTTTAATTACACATTTACACTTATGTTTGGAGTTGCCTTCTGAAACTATTATGTTATGCGTAATTGTATGAAAAAGACTTTATTATTCAAATGTACAATACAAAATTCTAATGAAATTGTTTTATAATTAAAATTTAACTATTTAATATTTTGATTTTTTATTAAATATGATAATGTATAACATTGAACATTACTATTATAACGTTGACAAACTCTAATTGATGTATTAGAGACATTACCGTAATAAATTTATTTGATTTGATCATAAAACCAACAAATTAAATTAACGATTAAACCTAATCAAGTCAAATTTTCAAATTATGGTTACGAATATCTAATTAATTAATTCTGGTTACGATCCAATTTAACAAGACATTGTTTGTAATTTTAACATTGCAAAATCTAGAAAACCAATGATAAGAACTAACTAACAGTATCAATTGTCTTACTTCTTGAATCTATATCAGTTTTCCAATTTCACTCTTCGAACCTAGTTCAGTTATGTTTTGTATTTTAATTGCTTGAAAAATATTTTTGATCATTTATTTTTATAATTAATGCTCATATTTAAAAAAAAATATCATTATTTAGTAAATCAATATTGAAAAGTTAGAAAAATGTTTGGGAAATAAAATACGAAACCATTGAATTGTTATAATTAAAAAAACTCAAGTTGCTGTTGCAATAATCTATTAATTTATATATATATATATATATATATATATATATATATATATATATATATATATATATATATATATATATATATATATATATATATATATATATATATATATATATATATAATATTCATGCATGCTTTTATATAATTATGTCCATTCATCATTTATTAGTAACTAGTTTATAACCCGTGTATTACACGGATAATTTGAATAGAGCGATAAACTTTGTTAGGCACAAAAAGGCCTCAGTCAAACCTGTTCTACATCTGAGGGGGAGATTTATAATCAAACCTGTTGATGCATTTGAAGGTTGAATTTAAGGCCTTTTATATGTCTTATTAAAACCTGAAAATGATTTGCAATATCAGTCTAAAGCTGTTCTATATGTTGCATGTGTTGCAACTTAGACAGTTTGTCCAAGCTGCTCTGTCTGCTGAACAGGCTGGACATAAACTGTCTATGCTGCTCTACACTGTTGAGCAGCTTGGGCATTTTTAAAGTGTTCTGTTCTTTGTGAACAGAACCTGTTCTTTGTGAACAGGCTAAACACTTTATGGAATATGTTTCCAAGTCATCATGTATTGTTTTTGACTACAAGATCAGTTTACAAAGTCGAAGACAAAGTGGAAAACAGAACTGCTCAGCCTGCCCAAGCTGTTCTGTAACATGAAGACAAAAGGTTATTTGAAAAAGGGTGACAGACCTTTTTCTTATATCAAAATAGGCCTTTACAAGGAAGAAAGACGCAAAGTTGACATTCCTAAATTAGTTAAAGGCAATGCAACAGTAGACAAAGTAAAAAGACAAAAGTTCTACACATGTGAAGACAAGTCTGCTTTTCAGAAAAGTGCAGAAAAGGTTTATGTTGTCTTTTCAACAAGACTTCTCCTTTTTCATTCCGTCCAATGAAGATGTTTCTCTTAGATCCTCTAAGTGAGTATAAAAGGAAGCTTCTAAGGTCAGAAAGAATGTGAAGAAAGCTAAGTGCTCAAACCAAGAGTGAACGTGCAAGTGTGATATTCATGCATGCAAATCTTCTGTAAACCAGCATCTGTGTGTCTAAGCTGATTTACCTAAGCTGTTCCCTAAGTCTTGTAAAACACAGTGAGTGTATCTTAGTGAGTGTGTTCACTGTAATCTAGTTTGAGTGTGTCTTAGACTGGAAACCATACTGTTGTATTCTGTCATCTCAGCTTGAACAATTCCGCCGCACCTTGTTTGTAATAACCTTTGTTGATATACATACAAACATGAGACAAAGAGTGTGAGATTTAACTAAAGTACTGTATTCCCCCCCCCCCCCTCTACAGTTTATTACTATATACTTTGGGAACCTTTCGGGACCTACACTAATCTACAATATTTTTAAAATTTACATCCTACACTTAACACTAACAGAATATATTTGACGAGAATAGTCAAAGAAAGGTTCAATCAGATAGCGGTGTCAAATACGCACTTTCAGTATCTTACTTTCACACTTAGGAATTTTTGATTCGTTTGATTGTTTGTCGTGACATACATTTCTAGCCGATTGTTGGTATTATTTTCCCTTTAAACATGTTAGACTTTGGAATATCCCTTGGCCTTTTTATTTATCAAGAAATTACCTTACGTGACTCATACTTAGATATACTTTTATGATCAAGGCATACACACAATGATTATAACTTTTCGGTATTGCAAACTTTCTTTAAAAGGCAAACGTCGGACACAGTTCTGTATTTACATACAACAGAGTGTCTTAGTTTGTCTTAAAGTTTATTTTAAAGCTAGCAAGACAGCGGTGACAGGTCTGTACCGACATACAACAAAGCGACTTATCTTGCTAACTCGAGTCAAACCAGAGGCAACAGATCTGTACTTACGTACAACAGAGTTACTTGTTTTGACTCTCAACTCAGTATCATGATTTTTCTGTTCTTTTCTTTTCTTTAAGATGTATCTGATGTTGCTATACATCCCCCAGAAAGTTTTCATACCTCATTTAGATTCAATGTCTGTATGTCTCTAACATAAAAATTAAGACCATTTGGTGATACATCTAAGTTAGTGACACGTCTGACTTTTTCTTGAATATTTTATGAGCCTTGAGACTCCCTTTATGTATTATGCCTACCAACATATCAAACTAGATAATGTATAACACTTAGAATTTTAGGTGCATTATGTGTGAAAGCTTAACACTTAGAGATTGTAACGACTTTGCTAATTTTCGTCACTTTGAACCTATGTATCTAAGACTTAACTCATTTTCTGATATTCTCTTTTTTTGAACTTTTTATGGTTTTCTCTCTTTTTTCTTTTGTTTTTCATAAATAAGAGTAAGAAAATAAAATAACCTACTAACTTACTATAAAAAGAAATTCTCCTAAGCTACTAAACTTACTATAAAAAGAAAGAAACTCTACTTCTATATAAGGAAATAAACTCTACTAAGGTCAATTTACTATGGATTACGCATTCCGTTTAGTTGAACTAAATACTCAAAACGTGACTTATCAAAAGCTTCGGTAAATAAATCAGCATTATTATCATCCGTTGCAACTTTTACCAGCTTTATTAAGTTCTTTTCAGCACAATCACGAATAAAGTGGTGTCTTATGTCTATGTGCTTGGTTTTACTGTGTTTAACTGGATTATTTGTTATTGCAATAGTTGACTGGTTATCTATCCGAATAGGAGTATGAGTATAAGTCAAACCGTAATCCCGCAATTGTTGTTGTATCCACAGAACCTGTGAACAGCAACTACTCGCAGCAACATATTCGGCCTCGCACGTGGACACAACTACCGAAGTCTGTTTCTTGCATTGCCAGGAAACGAGCCTCCCTCCAAGGAACTGACAACCTCCAGTTGTTGACTTGCGAGTCAAGCTGCATCCTCCGTAGTCTGAATCCGTGAACGCCTCCAATTCCAGATCACCCTCCGCGTGATACCAAAGTCCCAGCTTTGGTTTCGACTTGAGGTATCTCAGAATCCGCTTCACAGCTTTCATGTGCATCTCTTTTGGATTAGCTTGAAACCTAGCACAAATACACACAGCAAACATTATATCAGGTCTAGAAGCAGTTAAATACATGAGTGACCCAATCATGGCCCGATATAACATCGGATCCACATCGGTATCACTTTCTGTACCCGGTCCGAGATTATGATTCACTTGAATCGGCGTGCTGAAGTGAGCTGTCAGCTTGGTTCCTTCCATCCCGAAGCGCTCTAAGATGTCGTAGACATACTTCGTCTGATGAATAAACATGCCCTCCTTCCTCTGTTCGACTTGCAAACCCAGAAAGAAATTTAACTCACCCATCGCACTCATCTCAAACTTAGACTTCATCACCTTTTCAAAGTCTGTGCACATCTGCTCGTCTGATGACCCGAAAATTATATCATCGATGTACACTTGTACCAAGATGAAATGTTCACCTTTTCTTTTCACGAACAGCGTACTATCTATTCTCCCTCTTTCAAACTCGTTGTCTAAAAGATGATTAGATAGAGTCTCGTACCACGCCCTCGGTGCTTGATGCAATCCATACAAAGCCTTATCTAACCGATACACTCTGTCTGGATATTTCAGATCTGTAAACCCGGGCGGCTGTTCCACATATACCAGTTCCTTCACTTTCCCATAAAGAAAAGCGCTCTTAACATCTAACTGATAAACTTTAAAACCTTTGAAGGAAGCAAAAGCCAGAAACAAACGAATTGCTTCAAGCCTTGCTATTGGCGCGAACACTTCATTGTAATCGATTCCTTCCTCTTGGTTGAAACCCTTTACCACAAGCCTTGCTTTGTTGCGAGTGACTATACCCCGATCATCTCTCTTGCATTTAAAAACCCATTTGGTTCCTATTGCAACTTCTCCTCGAGGTAACGGAACTAACTCCCACACTTCTAGTTTCCTAAACTGTGACAGTTCTTCCTGCATCGCTTCAACCCAAGAGTTGTCTTTTAGTGCCATTTGCACATTTTTCGGCTCTACTTGCGAGATGAAACATGAGTAGAGGCAAGTGTGAAAGGCCTCGGAGTCATTGATCATCGACAACAACACTGTGTTGTTATTCAAACTACTCCTAGTCGTCACACTAGCATTAGGATTTCCTATGATACTCTCAATAGGATGATTCTTGTTAATCCTAAATGTTTCTATCTCGTCAACTCAGATTATCTCCCAAATTTGATCCTATCTCTCCTAACGGGGGAACGACTTTAGACTCCACATTTTCTTCCTCATGGACACTGTCTTCAGAGTTAGAACTTGTTGTCCGATTTTCGTTTGTAGGCATTTCAGAATCATTTTCTTCTGGAGATCTATCTTCAGTTGATGAAGGCTCGGATGTTGATGGAAAGGTGGTCCTCGGAAAACTTTCACCCTCGTCATTTAGATTTAATGACGACATGTCCTGTTCGATTGTACCTGCATTTCCATCCAACGGAATGTTAAATGACTCAAACAATTTGTCATAATCAAATATCCATTCCGGACCAGTTTGGGGTTCATGTGTATAACTTGTGACATCAATGTTATACACAATCTCTACTGTACCATTTGATTTATTAAAAACCCGTTTGTTTGGTGAGTTCGGCACATAACCTAGGAAATATCCTTCGTCAGCCTTTTCACCAAACTTAGGTTGATGTTTTGTTTTCATTAATGTACATGGTACCCCAAAAGATTCGAAGCCAGTTAAAGTTGGTGGCCTTTTATTCAAAACTTCATAACAGGTTTTGTTCAATGATTTGACAGTAAGGACCCGGTTTAAAACATGGCACGCGGTATTCACTGTCTCCCCCCAAAACATGGTAGGAAGCTTTGAATCCGAAAGCATGGTCCTTACTGCCTCAGTCAAAGTCCTGTTTTCCGTTCTGCCACCCCATTTTGTTGTGGCTCATATGGTGCACTAAATTGATGCACTATGCCCTTTGATAGGCAATATACACCAATAACCGTGTTTTTAAATTCTGTTCCGTTTTTACTTCTGATACGCTTAACCCTTGTTCCATAAGAGTTTTCCACTTTGTCTAAGAACCCGATGAGCTTTGCAGCAGTCTCGTCCTTTGTACCTAAAAAGAAAACCCAAGAAAAACGTGAGAAATTGTCAGTAATAACCAAACGGTACCAACTACCACCTATGCTCCTTTTGTTGATTGGTCTGAATATGCAACAAATCGAACGTGGCAGCGATTGAGTTCTGAGTCTTGGCCTTGTGTGCCTTCTTGTGTTGTTTTCCTTTCTTGCACGGTAGACACTTGTCCTCGAACTGAAAACTCTTCTTGGGAACACCTTGCACCAATCCATTTTTCGTAATGTAGTTCATTTTTCTTAGGTGCAAGTGTGCCATGCGTCTGTGCCATAAAACCGATTCAGTCTCTGAAGCTTTAGATAGTAGACAAATTGGTCCCATCGAAGAACACAAAGAACACCCAAAGGCTTTGATACCACTTGTAAGGTCTTGACTCTACGGATCTATCTTGACGCGACACCTTCCAACGAGTGCGGAATCCTCGTTAGCGGCTTGACGGTAAGATCACACACACGGAAACACGGAGACTACCACGGTGATAGACGAACGACTTAGAACGCCCCTACATGATGATTCTCTTCGAAACAACTCTCTGGAAACTTGCAAGTTCGAGATCGCCTTTGCTAATTGCTCTGATAAACGTCTGCAAAAGTCTCATAATTAATCGAATTAACCCTTAACTATACTGACAGATTCAAGTTTGTCTAGGACAAATTCGAATCAGGCCCAAGGCCTATTCGAATTTGTCCTCAATGACAAATTCGAATTTACCTTAAATTCGAACTTCAACTATCAAACTTATGTTTGAATTTATCTTTGAACTTTATGTTTGAACTTCTTGTAATACATTACACCAAGTTCAAACATACAAACAACCAATATCAAACACACATAATCACATATATCAAACACTCGTCAACATTCAATACTAAGTAACTTGACTTACACAAAATGCTATCAAAACTTAGACTGTTATCGTCACACAGGATGTACTAACAACTGCTCCCAAGGGAAAATTCAAATCAAGGCCTAAAATGATTAAACGTGCCTTGAAATCCAGTGAAGCTGGGCATATCACCAAGAAGGCCAAAACAGCTAAGTCTGTATTGTAACGACCCGATTATTTAATATAATCGATAATTAATAGTTATTGTAAAGATACAAATTCGGAATATTAATTAATATTGTGACCCATAAATAAATAGTTGGGTAAATTATAATAATGAAGTATTGATTTATGAAGAAAGGACCTTAAAAGAAATGTAAATAATTCCAGGGACTTGATAATAAATATTGGAAAGTTGGAGGATTTAAAAATAAAAACAAAAAGAAAAAGAAAGCCTCACATTAGCTTTATCTTCACGCCACACACACACACACACATTAGTGTGTGTGTTCGTCCAACTTCAAGAGCAAAGAGAGAAGAAGAAAAAAAAAGAGAGATTTTTTGGAGGAGAAAAGAAAGGAAAGATCCGATTTTTGGAAGATTCGTATGGTTTGGAAGATCCAAGAGGTACCAACTCTTGTTTTTATAAATCTCTTACTTTTCTCTTCTCTCCACCATTTTCATATGAAGAAGATGATAACTCAAATGGGTTTTTATAGAGATCTCTTAGAAATGGCTAGATCTTGAAAGAAAATGATGAAATATGTTAGATCCATTATTTAAAAAGTATATTATACAAGTTTCTATGTATTTTGATGGGTTTTCATGGAGATCTCTTAGAAATCTTTAGATCTTCAAAAAAAAAAAAAATAATAATGATGTAATATGTTACATCCATCCTTTGAAAGTATATTATGCAAGTTTCTATGTATTTTGGTAGGTTTGTCTCAAAAACCCAAATTTGAGTTCATATGAACCCTAGGTAATCTAAAAAGATGATAATGATGTTTTGGTGGTTAAAATGAGTTTATATATATATATATATATATATATATATATATATATATATATATATATATATATATATATATATCTGTGTGTGTGTGTGTGTTGGGAATGATTTACAACTCTTAATAATAAATATAGAGAAGTTTTGGTATTTTTGACATTAAATCTGTAAGGCAGTTCAACATTGAAATATTCTAAAAAATTCGCTAAGTATGGATTTCGGGTGACATTGGTCCGAAATTGTAATTTTAATTATTATTATTATGGGATCTTTCACCATAATAGTTTATGGCCTCAATTAAGAAGAATAATTAGACCAAAAATAATTATTGAGGTTTAATGTCGAAATTAATTAAGTCTTACGATTATCGTGTTCGGATCAAAGTTAGGAAATGGTGCGCCGTGAGACTTATAAATATTACATCATGAACCTATTTGTAGGGTTTTGACGGGTTAAGGTCCCTTGGAGACTATTAATCATATTTTGACGATTGTAACTTGGTTTCGAGGTCGGGAGCTTGTTGTACACCATTGTGAGTTCTAGCATTAATGTATTTATATGCATATCATGAATTGTATGTTATCGCTTTCGTATTCATTCTTGTCATTTACATGTTTTACCATCACATACATTATTATTGTCATATTAATCATTCGTTGACTTCTCCGCTGAGACGGTAAGCCTGTGCGTGTGGTAACCTAGCGGAATCATAATGGTAAGCTTGTGTGTGGTAACCATTATTGCCTGTAAAATGATAAGTCTGTGGTCTGTGGTAATCGTATGGCATCACTGTAAACTGCATATCGATAAGCCTGTGGTCTGTGGTAATCGAGCAGTAGATTGTAAACCCATTGTACGGTAAGCCTGTGCGTGGTAACCGCAATGTGGTAGCTTATTAGCCATTAGTTGGCCTCCTGAGATTGTTAGTTAAATTCATGGCATTGCATGGCATCATTCATATATCGCATGGTACTTTAATCTAGAAACTCACTAAACAACTTTGTTATTTACCCGTTAGTTGATATTTCTTTTCAGGAACTGATAAGGGCAAAGGCTCGGCTGGCCCAAACTGATAGACACTTTTTGGAGCATGGTTAGGAGCTCCATATTTTGTTGATGATTGGGGTGGGAGTAGAAGACTTCCATTTTGGACTTACGCGAATTAGTTAATGATTATTAATTCGTTTGTAATCAAATTGATGATTTAACATTGTGACCCCAAATACATTACTCCGTGATTTCAGACACTCTGTTGTGTTACATGCAAAGTGTTTGGAATCACGTTGATGATTATTAAAGTATTAAAAGTTTAATTTGACCGTATTTCCGCAAGTACTCTGTATAAATTAATGTATAATGGTATCGAAATACTCGTATTAGTTGTATGGGTGTTTCAATTTGGTATCAGAGCCAAGTTCATAGACAGAGTATAGTCGACGATACTCTACTCTGAGCACGGTTTCAGATGCTGGTATTGACCCACCTAGACGGCAATATTATAACAATTACAATTGACCTTTGGCCTAGGTTGGGATAATAATGGGTAGACTTTTAAGATTATAACTTTATGTAAGTATAATTATATATACATATAAATGTCATGTGCACACTTAGGTGTGAAAGAAGTGTTGAACCGACCTGTAACTGTTTGTTGCAGACAATGTCGGATAACCAGTCAAATCGCGTTCTACACCAGGAGGTAGAACATCCAAATATTAGGGGAGACAGAGATCAGTCTCAAGATTATGAAAGTGAATCCAGTTTCCGTACTGGTGGAGGGTCTAGAGAGGACCAGATGATGCAAATGATGGCTCAAATGCTGGAGCAAAATCACCAGCAGAACGAGTTAATGGCGCAGTTACTTGCTTCCCAAAATGTTCAGGGAAAGAAAGATAATGTTGAAGATCAACAAGCAAGTAACGATAACACTGAAGTCGTTGGAAGTGGAAGTAGAGCTGAGAAGCCTAAGAAGGATAAAGATTGGAAGCATGACTCCTCTAAGTCCAAGAAGGGGATGTCATATAGAAACTTCATTGGTTGTCGTCCTTCAGAGTTCAACTGATGAGCAACGGCTGCTGAGGCCTTGGATTGGATCAAGGCAATTGAGAAACTATTCCGAGTAACTGATGTCGGTAATGAAAAGAAGGTGCAGTACGCGGCTGCACAATTCGTTGGTCCTGCCTTGACTTGGTGGGATTCAGAAGTCGAGATTGTGGGTTTAGATGTTGCGGCAAAGATGACCTGGGAAGAGTTCAAGACCAGGTTCGACAAACATTTCTGTCCGGCAGTTGCGGTGTAGAAAATAAAAAGAGATTTCCTTACGTTTCAGCAAGGAGAATTATCGGTGGACGATTATCTGATCGAGTTCAACTCGAAGGCGATGTTTGTGGGGTCAGTGATTGCTGATGAAAAGCAAAACATTGACTATTTTGTCGAGGGATTGCGAAGTGAGATTCGCGATATGGTGACTGTTCGCGCGGTGGAATCATTTGAGAAAGCTGTGGAGTATGCGCGACTCCAGGAGTATGAATTGTTCCGTAGGGAACAAGAATCGACTGGATCGAAGAAAGCGAAGGTTGAATCTTCGCCGAGGACGTTTAAACAACCCCAACAATCATTCTCAAAGAATGTGGACTCTTGTTCACGTTCCCAATCTTCCAGACATTCGAAGAAACCTGCTAATTCCCACAACTCTCAATCCAAATATCAGTTTTCCAATTCTGTGCCTACGTGTAACCGTTGCGGAAAGCTTCATCGTGGGGAATGTTTGTCCCTTATTGTTTGCCATGGATGTGGAGAAGAGGGACACATACGTCCTGCGTGCCCAAAACGTAGTGATGCGTGCTATGAATGTGGCCAGGTGGGCCACCTCGCTCGGAATTGCCCGAAAAAGAAGTCGGCGACGTTTGAAAGTAAAGGCTCAGCTGCAAAGCCTAGTTTTGTTGGTGGTTCCTCCCAATCAAAGGGGAATCCGCCTAAGCCTCAAGCCAGAGTTTACCAGATTACTGCTGCTGAGGCGCAAGATGTGCCGGATGTCGTGACCGGTACTTTTCTTCTAAATTCTTTACCTGCCGTAATATTATTTGATTCCGGTGCAAGCGTGTCTTTTATTTCTAAAGCATTTGCACGAAAGTTAGTTGTTGTACCCTCTTTGATGCCTTTCCCTATATATGTTGATGTGGCAAGCGGGAAATCAGTCTGTGCCACCCAAATATATTAAGACTGTATGCTGACCTTAGATGGACATAATTTCGATACTGACCTTGTCCCCATAGACACTAAAGAATTTGATATAATAGTTGGCATGGATTGGTTGGTCAATAATCTTGCCACTATTGCTTGTGCTAAAAGAATTGTTCGTTTGTTCACGCCGGAAGGCGAAGAAATATTTGTGTATGGGGATAGACATAAAAGGGAAGCTGTGGTTATTTCGGTGGCTAAGGCTCAGAAAAATCTAAGTAAAGGTTGCAAATGTTACTTGGCTTGTGTTTTGAATGCCAAGAAGGAAGGGAAAAACCTCAAGGATGTTCCAGTAGTTAATGAATATCCTGATGTGTTTCCTGATGACTTACCGGGATTGCCACCGGACCGATCTGTAGAGTTTCGAATTGAGTTAGTGCCGGGAGATGCACCAATTGCGCGTGCTCCGTATCGTTTAGCGCCTTCGGAAATGAAGGAAATGATGGCGCAATTGGAAGAATTGTTAGAGAAAGGGTTCATTCGGCCGAGTACCTCGTCGTGGGGTGCTCCGGTTTTATTCGTGCGAAAGAAAGACGGAACCTTGCGAATGTGTATAGATTATAGAGAACTGAACAAGGTGACTATAAAGAATAAGTATCCTTTGCCTCGTATTGATGACTTGTTCGATCAACTACAAGGAGCTGCTTATTTCTCGAAGATAGACCTTCGTTCAGGGTATCACCAACTTAAGGTTCGTGAGGAAGATGTGCCGAAAACTGCTTTTCGGACTCGATATGGACATTATGAGTTCTTAGTGATGCCTTTTGGGCTCACTAATGCTCCTGCGGCCTTTATGGACTTGATGTATCGTGTGTGCCGTCCAATGCTTGACAAGTCAGTTATAGTGTTTATCGACGACATCTTGGTGTATTCCAAGACGGAGGAGGATCATGCGGTTCATCTGAGGCGATTGCTCGAACTTCTTCGCAGCGAACAGTTGTATGTTAAATTCTCGAAGTGTGAATTTTGGTTGCGGCAAGTGCAATTTTTAGAACATGTCATATCTTGGGAGGGTGTTTTTGTGGATCCCTCCAAGATTGAAGCCATTAAATGTCGGGAAGCGCCTAGAAATGTTGCTGAGATTCGTAGTTCCCTTGGATTGGCCGGCTATTACCGACGATTTATTCAAGATTTCTCTAAAATAGTCGTCCCACTCACTTCGTTGACACGTAAGAATGCGAAGTTTGTGTGGGAAGAGCCACAGAATGCAACATTTCAAACTCTGAAGAGTCGACTGACCGATGCTCCGGTACTTGCGTTGCCAGAAGGGAACGAAGATTTTGCTGTTTATAGTGATGCTTCGATAAATGGATTGGGTTGCGTGTTAATGCAACGGGGAAAAGTGATAGCTTATGCATCGAGACAACTTAAAGATTATGAAAAAAGTCGTCCAACTCATGACTTGGAGTTAGATGCTGTCACGTTTGCTTTAAAAATCTGGCGGCATTACCTATATGGTACTAGGTGCCAATTATTTACTGATCATAAGAGTTTGAGACATATCTTTGATCAGAAAGAGTTAAACATGCGACAGCGACGTGCCGTGGAATTGATTAAGGATTATGACTGTGAAATCCTTTATCACCCTGGAAAAGCCAATGTAGTGGCTGACGCCTTAAGCCGAAAGAGATATCCGGAAGCGACTTGTTATGCGCTAAAACATGTAGTTGTGACTTCTTCTATCCTTGATGACATTCGAAAGTGGCAAATCGAGGGCCTTAAGGAAGAAAATATTAAGGCCGAAAGGATGGTTGGTCAGAGTGTATTGTCAACCGAAGGTGGCAACAGTTTGAAAATGTTTAGAGATCACATTTGGGTGCCTAAGATCAGTGATGTGCGCAAAACAATTTTAGAAGATGGTCATAATTCCAAGTTCTCAATTCACCCCGGGAGTTCTAAAATGTATCAGGATTTGAAATCCGAATATTGGTGGCCCGGAATGAAGCGAGACGTTGGTAATCATGTTGAACGGTGTTTGACTTGCTTGCGAGTCAAGGCCGAACATCAAAAACCATCTGGAAATTTGCAACCACTCGAGATACCTAAATGGAAGTGGGATCACATCACGATGGACTTTGTGGTAAAGCTTCCGAAGACCCAAAGACAACATGATGCTATCTGGGTTATTGTGGATCGACTGACGAAATCCGCACACTTTTTGCCAATACGAGAAAACTTTCCTTTGGAATGATTGGCGCGAATGTATATTGATGAGATTATTGTACGCCATGGGATTCCAAAATCTATTGTTTCGGATCGTGATTCAAGATTTACTACGAGATTTTGGCAAAGTATGCAAGATCAGTTAGGAACGCGTGTTAATTCGAGTACGGCGTTTCGTCCCCAGACTGACGGCCAGACTGAACGTACTAATCAGACGATGGAAGATATGTTGCGTGTGTGCGTGATCGAGCTTGGTGGAAATTGGGATACGCACCTACCTCTTGTGGAATTCGCCTATAACAATAGTTATCATTCTTCGATAAAGATGGCTCCGTATGAGTCGTTGTATGGCCGAAAGTGTCGAACCCCGACGTGTTGGCGTGAAGCAGGCGAGAAACCGTTAGCGGGTCCCGAATTGCTTCAAGAGACGCATGATTAAATTCAAATTATTCGTGAGCGAATCAAAGCTGCCCAAGATCGATAGAAGGCATACTCGGACAAACGTCACAAATATATTGAGTTTGCAGTGGGAGATTCCGTGATGCTGAAAGTATCTCCGTGGAAGGGGATTATGAGATTTGGAAATCGAAGGAAGTTAAGTCCTTGATATGTTGGACCATTTCCTATTACCGAACGTGTCGGAGCCCAAGCTTATAAATTAGAGCTGCCCGCTGAGTTGGCAGGAATCCATGACACCTTCCACGTTAGCTATTTGAAGAGAAGTCTGATTAATCCTAAAGTAACCGTTCCTTTGGATGATGTGCAAATTGATGAGAAATTGCGATATGTCGAAGAACCGGAAAAGATTATCGGCGACAAAATAATTAACCTAAGGAATAAGGAGATCGAGATGGTACTCGTTTGTTGGAAGCACCACCGTGGATCTCTGATGACTTGGGAGACGAAGGCTGAAATGATGGCCAAATACCCCAGCTCTGTTTGAAAGAACCTGATTCCGTGGACAGAATCCTTTTAAGAGGGAATGAATTGTAACGGCCCGATTATTTAATCGATAATTAATATTTATTGTAAAGAAATACAAATTCGGAATATTAATTAATATTATGATACATAAATAAATGGTTGTGTAAATTATAATAAATAAAGTATTGATTTATGAAAAAAGGACCTTAAAAGAAATGGAAATAATTCTAGGGTCTAAATGGTATATATTGAAAAGTTAAGGACTAAAAGGAAAAAAAGGAAAAAGGAAATTGTGTTGTTGCTTATATGTTACGCGCACACACATGTGTTCGTCAACTTCAAAAAAAAAAAGAAACAAAGAGAGAAGAAAGAAAAGAGAAGAAGAGAGAAAAGAGAAGAAGAAGAAGAAGAAAAAAGAAAGAAAAATCTGATTTTTTTGGAAGCTTCATACGGTTTTGAAGATCCAAGAGGTACCAACTCTTATTTTTATAAATCTCTTGCTTTTCTCTTCTCTCCACCATCTTCATATGAAAAAGATGAGAACTCAAATGGGTTTTTAAGGAGATCTCTTAAAAATGGTTAGATCTTCAATGATAATGATGAAATATGTTAGATCTATTATTTAAAAAGTATATTATACAAGTTTTTATGTATTTTGATGAGTTTTTATGAAGATCTCTTAAAAATGGCTAGATCTTGAAAGAAAATGATGAAATATGTTAGATCCATTATTTAAAAAGTATATTATACAAATTTCTACGTATGTTGATGGGTTTTCATGGAGATATCTTAGAAATCTTTAGATCTTCAAAAATAATTATGGATATATTAGATCCATCCTTTCAAAATATATTATACAAGTTTTTATGTATTTTGGTGGGTTTATCTCAAAAACCCAAGTTTGAGTTCATATGAACCCTAGGTAATTTAAAAAGATGAAAATGATGTTTTGGTGGTTAAAATGAGTTTATATATATATATATATATATATATATATATATATATATATATATATATATATATATATATATATATATATATATATATATATATATATATATATTGTTAGTATATGGTGTGTAAAGATGACATTACTACTGCATCATGGCTGATTCCATAAAACACTTGAGGGTCACACCGATGAGCACAACTGAGCAGATGCAATTAAACTATTGAATAAATAATATTGGATATTGTTTATGACACGAAAAGATAATTGAGATTAAATTAATGTGTGATTAATTATATCTCAAAGTACGGGGACTAAAAGTACAATATAAGATATTGTAAGTGATTTAATTGTCATTGGATGATAATTAAATAATAGTTATCTAGTCTTTTATTTATTATTAGATATTAAATGAAAGACGTATTTATTTGAATTGGTATTATCATCTAATTATTGGATAACTAGATGGATAACTATAAACAAATAAATAGAGATAATTATAAATAATTATCTAGTCATTTATATATTATTAGATAATGTATAAAAGATTATTATTATTTAAAGGGTATATAATTATAGAGATAATTATATAAGGTTTAAATGATAAAGATAATTATTAAGATATATATTATATTATTATATTAGAGTTTGATTAAAACTAAAACTCTTAATGATAATATATATATATATATATATATATATATATATATATATATATATATATATATATATATATATATATATATATATATATATATATATATATATATATATATATGTGGATATATATACATTTTGATGTGGGTGCCCTATTGAGAGGATGGGCCGCCGCGCACACACACACTTGAAGGTGTTTGTGTGTGTGTGGTGTGCTTGGCCGTACGAACCAAACACGCGATTAAGTGTTTGGTTTTCCCGTTCTTCGTGTGTTTGATTGCATATCTGGCGCCGCTCGATCGTGTCATCATCGGTGGATACCGAGAGCGTCTCATTCGTGTATTCTTGTCATAGAATACAAATGTACGGATTTTTACTGCTTTATTATTTACTTATCTTATGTTTTACTTGATGATCCGTGTACGGAATTCGTAAATTTTAAAAGCTTCCGTTGTGCGTTAATAAGATTAATGTTTATGTTTTTATGAAAAACCATACGAATTCCCAACAGTGGTATCAGAGCCACCTCAAGTAACATAATGATAGTATTATTCATGTATTTATGTCCAATGTTATTAAAGTTTCGATTTTTAATAATTAAAAGTGTTTAAACGATCGAAATCAACAATTAAAACGTTTAAGGTTTTGATTTGGCTTGGAGAAAATCGACCAAAGGTTTTGGAAACCCCATGGTGATTCTCGGCCTACCTTGGAGTTTTTCGGAACTCGGGATTTTGAAACCTTAGTTCGTTTTATTTAGTTGATGTTTGATTGTTTAAAAGTGTTTAATTGATTAAAGTCGAAAATTAAACGTTTCGGTTCACGAAATCAAACCTAGAGATTTCGGCCATGGGTTGAGACCCATGACCTCTCGGTTGTGATGTGGTAACCGAGGTGATGGATTATTTGTTCCGTCGTGTCGTTTAATTCACGGTTAAACTCGAACGATTAAATTAAATGCGTTAAAATCGAATCAATAAATCAAAAGTGTTTGGTTATTAATGTTTAGACATTTGTGACAAATATATGTAAATATGTTTTCGGTTTTATAAAATTAAAGTGGAGACTTTATTAGTTTTTTTTATAAAATTCGCAAATCGGTTTAAATATTATTCGATTCGATAATTAAACGATTAATTGGAATATGGAAATCGAAATAATCAAAGTGAGTTGATTAAAGGCTTTGATTAATTTCAGCCGTCAAAGGGTTTAATACCCTACTTGTTTTCGGTTCATATGGGTTATAGAACTCGAGTATGAGTCGGTTAACTAAGTTGGTTCGTTTCCGTTTTCCGGTAATTCGTCGTTTAAATTAAATCGGTTTTAATTAAAAATTAAGTTTTGATGTTGAAATTAAAATTAATGGTAATTTTAATTTATAAACTAGATTTAATTTATGCATTTAATATTTAGTTCCATAAAATGCATTATTAAATTAAAGAGAGTTTAATTTAAGGATTCTATTTTCAAATTGATGAAATCGTGACTTTGAGTTTCATGCTCGGTCATGGTTTAATGTTTTGAGATTTGATCTCGACATCACCGTTTTTGGTAGAAATCGTTTAAACCATAAAGAAAAGTTTTTGGTATTATTTAAAGATGGTCAATTTTCTTTAAATATTTTAAAAGAAATATTTTATTGGTAAAATTGTTTATCTAGAAAATTGACGTTTTAAATAAAGTTTAGTTATTTATTTTGAAAAGTGTTTCAATTAAATAATAGTTAATTGATAATTATTTAAAGGAAGTTTAAATTATTTATCAATATTATTTGAAAATAAAACTATATTTATTAAAGGTTGTTTAATAAAAAGTTTCTTAAAATAGTTAGTTTAAGTTTCAAATGTGTTTGAATTGTAAATTGAATATTTTAAGAAAAATGTAGTTTTGAATCCAAAGATAATGCAAAGATGGAATTAAATTTAAAATTTTTCAGAAAAAAGTTTCTAATTATGGAAAGTGTTCCTAAATTTTGAGTTTACGAACCGTGTTTAATTTAAGAACGATATTGGACATATTTACTTCAATTAATGGTGGATTAATTGGTTTCGGAATTATTTTCATTTCAAGATGAAAATGAATTCTGGATTATTTACAAGCTTTTCTGTTTTATTTATGTTTGTGACATAGCCGAGCCTTGAGACCCATTGTTTGTGATGGTTGTTTGTTTAATCTCAATATTTGCTATTTTATTATTGGTTATATTTTTGGGAAGGTCTGCGTGCCATTGGAATCCCGGGTTTTATGATGTAATCTTTAATAGGTTAGAAAATAGGCAAATGTATTTAGATTAAATTTATGTAAAATAAATCTTGGCGAAGATGTCCATCAAGAAGGAGGTCATCCATCAAGGACGCTCGGAGACATCATCGAATGCTGAGGCTAGTGGGAGCTGAAAGAGTTCATCCTTCTTGCCTTGTGTGTTGATTTTGTCCCTTAGGTTTTGACCTAATTGGTTTGTCCGTATGACTCTCGGAAACCAATTTAGTTTCGGCAAGGCTATGTCACCGTGTGGTTGTTTGTTTTATTTCTTGATGTTTTATTTATATCTGAGTAGTTGTGGTGACAAAGTAGATAAATAAAAGAAATCAAAACTACAATCATTTTTGATGAAAAATTAAAGTATTTAAAAGGAGGTTTAAATTGAAAACTTTAATTATTTTGTCAGGTGTTAGATATGACATTTTTATGAAATTAGTTTTTCAAATAAAAGGAGATTTATTTTTAAAATGTCATATGATCAAAGAGTTGAAATTCTTAAAACTGGTACATTAACTGGATTGTTTACCAGAATAGGTGGTGTCTAGGACAGTCTTGCTCGGGCTGTGGAATTTCCAAAAGGTTTAGAACCGAAAGGATCCTGCCCGCTGACTAACCTGACTGGCCACTAGTTCTTGGTAAGAGACTGGTTATAAACCCAAATTAAAATTCTGACACAACACACCGTCCATATAGTGGCACTCACGGTGACCGGTCCTCGTAAGTAGGTTCAGCCTTCGTTGGGTGCTTACGCCGCAAACTCGGAGAGCTGTGAGGTAAGCACTGCGGATCCTAAGTGTGACTTGGGCCAGTGACTTGCAGTTATTATATGGTGTGTGTCAGTGGTGGTTCCTCAGTAAGACTGTTGCCCAAGGTGTGGATGAGATTAAACATGATCAATTTGAGAAATTGAAGATCTCATAAGATCTAAGAGTTGCAAATGGGTTGTAATTGGTAATAAGTTGCCTGCCTGAGTAGCTTATTCATGTAGGTTCAGCCTTCGTTGGGTGCATGAATAAGTAAAATGGTTCTTAGGATTAATAAATCATTTTCTAAATTTTGGGTTATTGATTTATTAATGGTTAATCAAATACTAATTTTTGAAAAATTGTTTAAGATGGTTAAAAAAGACAGAGGTAGAAGCGGTTTAATAATAACAATGACAATAACAGTAACAACAACAATGATAACGTCAATATCCTTTCCCACTTGAAAATCCTCCCCAAAAGCACATGTTGCTACTTTGAGGTCCATTCGGGATATGGAGAACTCAAAAGAGGCATCTTCCTGAACTGGGAGGAAAATCTGACAAATGTTCTGAGTACAGAGTGAAAGTCGTATATTCTGGAAAGGGCACCAGAACCTGCTCCTGTAGAGACTGCTACAGTTGAGGAGAAAAATCTCCACAAGAAGCACTCTAAGGATTCAGTCAATGTTGCCTGTCTAATGCTAGCGACCATGACATCTGAGCTGCGGACTAGCTTTATGGACGTCTCAGCTTGCCAGATGTATCGCCGTCTAAAGGATATGTTCTAGACTCAGGCTCGGACTGAGAAAGATATACGACAAGGGCTCTGAGCTCCTGCAGAATGGCAAAAGGAACAACTGTTAGATCCCATGCGCTGAAGATGAAAGGCTATTTGGGTCATCTTAGCAGACTTGGGTTACCCGTGACACAGGACATGACCACGAATCTAATTCTCAATTCCTTGTTGAAGGAATTTTAGCAATTTGTAATTTGTTACAATATTCACGGAGAAGATGATCAGTGGGCTGCATCGGATGCTATAGACTGCTGAGGGAGTGATTGAGGAGAGAATATAGGGAAAGAGACGGAAAGGAAAGTAAGTTTCCAAGCCGGAGGTTAAAGCTAACAAGTAGCTAAAACCTAGAACCAGAGAAGTCAAATCCAAGGATGACAAATTTCTTTGAGTGCTAGGAAACTGGGCACTGGGAAAGGAATTGTCCAAAGTACTTGGAAACGGTCAAGGTTGTCCGCATTGAGACTTCGTGTATCTGAATCAGTCACTTCTATTGTTCTTGGATATATGATACCCAATTGAACAAATTTCCATGCATAATGTCTGCAATAACTAAAATGAAGTGAAAAGAGATGACAGATTCAGTGGGAGCATAGAGACATCTTAGAGAATACTCTGCTGGACACTATTTTCATGTCATCAATAGTTTATCATGGTGTAGTATACAATTGATTGAATTTCTTGCAAGTATTTTTGGGATAAATAAATAATTTTTGGAGTTAAAAATTTGTTGCTTGAAATTCCTATTGTTTAAGATTACTAAACCATGATTATAGACTATTGATTCAAGTGGAACTTGAATAGTAACTTGTCAATGGAGATTGGACAAGCTAGTAGTCATATTCAGATAAAAAGGGTTACCATGTTGTTGTGTAAATTGTTCAAGTGTTCAAATGCAGTTTCATTGAACTTGTTAATTCTTGAAAGTTAGTTCAAGAGATTATATGAGTTGGATAGTCATCTGCGATTATATAGAAACTAATAAAATGCAGAATTAAATGTAAAGGAGTTACATGGAGGTTAATTCACTCCACTTGTCAGAAATAATTAGACTTGAGAAGTCAGAATTGTTTAGACAAGAAGTAATCGCATTACATGTGAAATGTATACAACTTGTGTGATGGTTAGTCAAGTAGTAGCCTTTGACTTGTTTAAACACTCGTCGGCAAGCTTGACGGAGTACCAAAACGAAATGTTGTCGATAACCAGGTTCCGGTGATTATGGATACATATCACAAATGTTGAACACAATGTTATTAAAGATATTTTGTTAAGATATAGATAAACCGCATACTGTCATATTCAAGACTAAACATCTAAACGTATCACTAGTAGCAATTAATCGGAATTGCTAGAGCTCCTAAATTTTAATCCTCGTGTCTTTATGAGTGATTTACCAGTTCCTCTAAAGATAATGGATATAAATTTGTATGGAGATTCAGATTGGATCTGAATAATATTACAAGAAGTTGTAATAAAGAACTAGTGTAATTTTTCAAAGATAAACGGTAATGGAAGTTAAGTCAGTTAACTAGAGAACACTCCCACTAAGATCATGTCAGAAATTCATTTTTCGATAGATCGTATTACCGTTACATTTGATAAAGGAACAGTATCATTAAATTGATGAAAGTCATGTTGTCTTTATTGAGATAAAGGAGATCAACATGATATCTTTAATGTCGTTCTATTTTGCATGTTTTAGAAATCCAAGAATAAATTTGAAGTTATTCTAAAACTATTCCATAGCTGCTTGTTGTCGTGGGAACCACAACGAGAATTAAAAGACTACTGTGGTTTTTGGTTGATATTCATGGGTGATGAATATAGCAAAGGTTGGACCAAATTCACAGGTATTTGTTGCGAACAAATATTGGATTGACCCACCGATTGAGACCACTTTGTGGATCATAGTCATGAGTCGTCTCAAAAAGGTAATCCTTAGTACCTGAGATGTCTACGTACTTTAGTGCGAGTGCTGCTGTACATTTGGCCTAACCTAACGTCATCCGTAACTGGGTGATCATAACGGTTCGAGGCTGGTTGCAGTGGGAGTCGTACTGGAGGCCTAGATAGTCAGTATGAGATTTGCACCTTCTTTTAACTAAGAAGAGATATTTCTGGGCCCCTCGGCGATCGATACTGACAGAAATGCATGGCCATGCTCGGGCAGAACTGATGTGTTCAAATCTGTCTGTTTCAGTTCAGTATGAGATCAGGGAGTCGAGAAAAGATAATCGTGTTTGCTACGGTTGATCTAATCCATGCCTAGCATTCACATTGAAATATCGCGATGCATGGGATATAACCTAAGTTTCTTTTTGGAAGGCTGTTTCAACAAGAATGCCCGAATGGGAGTCAGAGTTTTTATGACCTTGGTTGCCTAAAGTGTCTAGCCATGACCTCCTTTAGGCGCATGCTGCAGGACAGTATGTCGTCTTACACAAGTGGGAGTATGTTAGTATATGGTGTGTAAAGATGACATTACTACTACATCATGGCTGATTTCATAAAACACTTGAGGGTCACACCGATGAGCACAACTGAGCAGATACAATTAAACTATTGAATAAATAATATTGGATATTGTTTATGACACGAAATGATCATTGAGATTAAATTAATGTGTGATTAATTATATCTCAAAGTACGGGGACTAAAAGTGCAATATTAGATATTGTAGTAATTTAATTGTCATTGGATGATAAGTAAATAATTATCTAGTCTTTTATTTATTATTGGATATTAAATAAAAAATGCATTTATTTGAATTAATATTATCATCTAATTATTGGATAACTAGATGGATAACTATAAACAAATAAATAGAGATAATTATAAATAATTATCTAGTCATTTATATATTATTAGATAATGTATAAAAGATTATTATTATTTAAAGGGTATATAATTATAGAGATAATTATATAAGGTTTAAATGATAAAGATAATTATTAAGATATATATTATATTATTATATTAGAGTTTGATTAAAACTAAAACTCTTAATGATAATATATATATATATATATATATATATATATATATATATATATATATATATATATATATATATATATATATATATATATATTGATATACACGGCCATAATTAATATATATATACAATAAAGATGTATATATATAATGAAAAGGTATGTGTGAAACCTAAATTGGTTCTGTGAGCCGCCGCACACACACACTGTGAAGGTGTGTGTGTGGTATGCCACGGCCGTACGAACAAACACGCAATTAAGTGTTTGGTTTTCCCGTTCTTCGTGTGTTTGATTGCATATCTGGCGCCGCTCGATCGTGTCATCATCGGTGGATACCGAGAGCGTCTCATTCGTGTATTCTTGTCATAGAATACAAAGGTACGGATTTTTACTACTTTATTATTTATTTATCTTATGTTTTACTTGATGATCCGTGTACGGAATTCGTAAATTTTAAAAGCTTCCGTTGTGCGTTAATAATAAATATAGAGAAGTTTTGGTATTTTTGACATTAAATCCGTAAGGCAGTTCAGCATTGAAATATTCTGAAAAAATTCGCTAAGTATGGATTTCGGATGACATTGGTCCGAAATTGTAATTTTAATTATTATTATGGGATCTTTCGCCATAATAGTTTATGGCCTCAAATAAGAAGAATAATTAGACCAAAAATAATTATTGAGGTTTAATGTCGAAATTAAATAAGTCTTACGATTATCGTGTTCGGATCAAAGTTAGGAAATGGTGCGCCGTGAGACTTATAAATATTACATCATGAACCTATTTGTAGGGTTTTGACGGGTTAAGGTCCCTTGGAGACTATTAATCATATTTTAATGATTGTAACTCGGTTTCGAGGCCGGGAGCTTGTTGTACACCATTGTGAGTTCTAGCATTAATGTATTTATATGCATATCATGAATTGTATGTTATCGCTTTCGTATTCATTCTTGTCATTTACATGCTTTGGCATCACATACATTATTATTGTCATATTAATCATTCGTTGACTTCTCCGCTTAGACGGTAAGCCTGTGTGTGTGGTAACCTAGCGGAATCATAATGATAAGCTTGTGTGTGGTAACCATTATTGCCTGTAAAACGATAAGCCTGTGGTCTGTGGTAATCGTATGGCATCACTGTAAACTGCATATCGATAAAGCCTGTGGTCTGTGGTAATCGAGCAGTAGATTGTAAACCCATTGTACGGTAAGCCTGTGTGTGGTAACCGCAATGTGGTAGCTTATTAGCCATTAGTTGGCCTCCTGAGATTGTTAGTTAAATTCATGGCATTGCATGGCACCATTCATATATTGCATGGTACTTTAATCTAGAAACTCACTAAACAACTTTGTTGTTTACCCGTTAGTTGATATTTCTTTTCAGGAACTGATAAGGGCAAAGGCCCGGCTGGCCCAAACTGATAGACACTGATTGGAGCATGGTTAGGAGCTCTATATTTTGTTGATGATTGGGGTGGGAGTAGAAGACTTCCATTTTGGACTTACGCGAATTAGTTAATGATTATTAATTCGTTTGTAATCAAATTGATGATTTAACATTGTGACCCCAAATACATGACTCTGTGATTTCAGACACTCAGTTGTGTTATATGCAAAGTGTTTGGAATCACGTTGATGATTATTAAAGTATTAAAAGTTTTAATTTGACCGTATTTCCGCAAGTACTCTGTATAAATTAATGTATAATGGTATCGAAATACTCGTATTAGTTGTATGGGTGTTTCAATGTATATAAGAAGTTACAAAAGTAAAAATTAATAAATTTTAAATGGTAAATGTTAGTAAGTTAAAAATATTAAATTTAAGTTCATAAAGTAAAAAAAATGATGGTTTTACCACTGTAGAAATATGTGTACTTCAAAAAATGTGATTTATTTTTATGTATCGAAACTTATTTTTTTTACATCCAAACAAAAATAAGAAACATGAGCTATAACGATATATATATAAGAGAATAAAAAGAAAATAAAATTTAAAGTATATTTCAGTTTAAAGTTAAAAAAGTTCTGTGTCTAAATTCGTAACAACAAAAAATAATGATGTTATGTCATAGCCATTGATGGTTTAAGAGGGATATATAAAAAGCATGATTTATTTATATGTATAAAACTCAATTTTGTTTGTTTCAAAAGGTTAATGAAAATAATTGGGTCACTACCATGTATTTATATTTAAATGAAACTGTATATCTTAAAAGTTAAAAGAAAACAAACTGATTACTATTTAATATAGATATTACCATTTGCGAAATGGTTTTCTAGAATCTGTAGCCAAATTTTTGTGGTTTTTTTCCAAGATCAATTAACATATATAATACTAATTCTTGCTTAACAATTAATATTATTGATATATTTAAAAATTGAATAATTTATAATTGTGTGGATTTATTTACCTTAATGTCGATAGGAAAAGTCCTTTGGAATCTGGTTTGACAAAATAATTTTGTGCTATAAATTATTCAATTTTCATCATTTACGTAAAATAATTAATTTAATAATTTATAGAACAAAATAATGTTTACAAAATTAGAAAATCGATATATAGAAACTTGTTATATGACGGCCTGCCTAAAAAATGAAGATTATGTGAAAGTCCTCCTAAAATTAAGCATATTGTTTGTCTGACCTAGTCAAATGAGAGTTTATTGTCAATAATGTTCCTGATAAAAATGGTTTCTTAAAGTAAATTTAAATCTTAATTTATAAGAAAATGGTATATGTGTAAAATGCTAGATATGTAGTGGGGTAGTTTACAAACATATGTAGTGGAGTAGTTTTTTTGTTTAAAATGGACGATTATTCACAAATGCATGTATCAGTGAGTTGTACGTTGTGCAATAAAAGAAATAACTGAGTTAAGATGGTCAGGATTTAACGGTTTATTAATCTAACGGCATAGATTCATCTATTCAATGTTTTTCTGGGGCAATATATAGGAATAATTAGCATTAGCGGAGTAACGCACCCCCATGAGGCCAAGATTTATCAGCAGTTGTTTCGAAAGCTTTTATCAATTCCACGGTCAACAAAATACGGTAAATTTCATATATATCATTGTAAACTTTAAATATTAGATATATATATATATATATATATATATATATATATATATATATATATATATATATATATAAATTTTCTTTTATATATATATATATATATTCAATTGAGAAACTTTATGCACCAAGGCACCTCTAGGAACTTTTGTGCACCAAAGAATCAAATAAGGGTGCACTAAGGGTATTCCTGGAATATTGAATGTGTAAAATTAAATATATGGAATTAATTATAATAGGTAAATTAGAATTAAATAAGGAATAAATATTCAAAAAAAGTAATCACCACCTCATATCTCTCTCTTTCTTTATTTCTCTCTCTCTCTTTCTCTTTCTCTCTCCCCACAATATCCACCACACCACCACCATTACCTTTGTTGTAACCACCTCTCCACCGTGTGTATATATATATATATATATATATATATATATATATATATATATCCATCGTATGCATCGCCGCGATGATGATGAACATGATGAACAAGAGATGCAACCGATGATGAACAATACGATGAAACACGAAGAACACGATGAATGAAGAAGATGATGATGAACACGTTGATGCATCCATTGGAACAATGATGTTGATGATTAACAACGACGCACCATGATGAACACTATGCATAGATGAACGATGATGATAAACGATGAATACGAAGATGATAAACGATGAATATGAAGATGATGATTAACAGTGATCCAACACGAATTGTATAGATTTTCTATAGATAAAATCGATATGCATCACGAATTGAACGATTAATATGAAATGCATCAATATCTCCATCATTCTTTTTGAATTTGTGTGACTTTTGTTAAATTTGGAAGTGATCAATTGAATTTATTTTAACATTTATTATTTAGTTATTTGTTAAAATATTAAATTTAATGAGGTATGCACAATACCCAAAATGCCCTTCCATGTTTTTTTGTAATGCACAAGATGCATAAAATTGTCCAATTATATACCCTTTTGTCATTTAATCAAATCCATACAATTCTTTGATCTAATGGATGATATAGGTACTTTTTGTACCTCGATGCACAAAAGTTCTCAATTGAACCTCCCTATATATATATATATATATATATATATATATATATATATATATATATATATATATATATATATATATATATATATATATATATATATATATATATATATATATATAGATGGGATCATTGCAGAACCTTAATTTAGTGTAGAACCGTAGAACCAATATCATCCATAGATTAGATTAATCTAATGGTCTTGATTAAAACCACAAAGTTTGGAATTAGTGAAAAAAAGATGGAAAAACTGCACAAAATAGCAACCTACTGTACATAAAGTTTTTATTACAGCAACCTACCAAAAATTTCGTCCAAAATAGCATCCTACCATTTTACCTTTTTTTATTAAAGCACTGAACTTTAGAAAATCATTCCATAATAGCAACCGTTGATGACTGGGTGTGGTTGGGTGCTGACTAGGCATCCACGTAAGCTGCCATGTCAGCACCGGGTTTGCGCAAAATAGCAATGTACGCGTAAAATAGCAACGTACTGCGTAAAATAGCAATGTACTCCTAAAATTGCAAGATATCACAAAATAGCAATGTATTAATTTTATATATTTTTAACCAAAAACCGAAAATATTTTAGTCCTAAATATTTTTATAATCTTAAACTTAAATTTAATTTAATTAACCAAAAAATGTTCGTAAATTTTTTTCAATCGGTAAAAAATTAAAAATTCAACGTGTTCATCATTTTTTTCGTTCGAAGTATAAAACCAATTTATTTCTTTTTTCCATTCGAATATATAGAAAACTGAAATATTTTGTCATTTGTAATTTTAATTTTTTGAAACGGAAAAAACAACTATCCATTAGAATTTTAAACTTTTTTAAACGGGAAAAATCAATGAACCATCATGATTTTAATTTGTTCAAACGTAAAAAAAAAAGAACCATTTATATAAAAATAATGATGCATTATATTGGTTTTTAATTTTTTTTCGAATGTAAAAAACGACGGAAATTTCGTTTGTAATTATTTCGAACGGAGAAAAATGATCAACCGATCAAAATTTTAATTTTTCCTATAAAAAAATGACGTTGTTCGTATAATTAAGACTAAAAATATATAAAATTAATACATTGCTATTTTATGATATGTTGCTATTTTAGGAGTACGTTGCTATTTTATGATATGTTGCTATTTTAGCGGTACGTTGCTATTTTGTGCAAACCTGGTGCTGACATGGCAGCTTACGTGGATGCCTAGTCAGCACCCAACCACACCCAGTCATCAACGGTTGCTATTATGGAATAATTTTTTTAGAGTTCAATGCTTTAATAAAAAAAGTTGAAATGGTAGGATGCTATTTTGGACGAATTATTTGGTAGGTTGCTGTAATAAAAACTTTATGTACAGTAAGTTGCTATTTTATGCAGTTTTCCTAAAAAAGATTGACATTAGTGATTTTTTAATTCTTTCAGAGGTAAAAAAGGAATAGATTGGAAATAGCAAAAAGATTGGCATTAGTAAAATAAATATCTTTTTTCATTAAATTAAAATAACATTAATATGATTAATTGTTAAATCAAAAAAATTATACCATAAAAACGAGAATTTTATACTCTTTAAAACGAGACCGGTCATGATATGTTTTTTTCGAAAAAATTTTACGTGTTTATTTTTCGTAAAAAAAAATTACTCAGACCACCATGCAATGTAGCATGGCCGGTATCCTTCAATGTCGAATGACCACTTGATATCGTATATTCAACGTCGATGCAACACTGCATGTACATTCAAAATTAACAAAACCAAAATAATTGTCAAAATTAGTAGTCAAAAGTTGGTTGATTTAATTAGAACAGTAATGACATATTTTCTTCGAAAAAATTTTACGTGTTTATTTTTAATAAAAAAAATATTACCAGACCACCATGCAATGTAGCATGACCGATATAATTCAATGTCGAATGAACACTTGATGTCGTATATCGAACGTCGATGCAACACTGCATGTACATTCAAAATTAACAAAACCAAAATAATGGTCAAAATTAGTAGTCAAAAGTTGGTTGATTTAATGAGAACAGTAGTGACATATTTTTTTCGAAAAAATTTTACGTGTTTCTTTTTTGTAAAAAAAATATTACCAGACCACCATGCAATGTAGCATGACCGATATAATTCAATGTCGAATGAACACTTGATGTCGTATATCCAACGTCGATGCAACACTGCATGTACATTCAAAATTAACAAAACCAAAATAATGGACAAAATTAGTAGTCAAAAGTTGGTTGATTTAATTATAATAGTAATGATATATATTTTTTTCGAAAAAATTTTACGTGTTTATTTTTCGTAAAAAAATTTTTTACCTAGACCTCCGTTCAATATATTTTATTGAGATCATTAAATGTCGAATTACAGTTTATATCACACATTCAACACTGCACGTACCTTCGATATTAAAAGAGTAAAAAATGGTCAAAGTGGGCAGTCAAACTTGGTAGGCTACTATTAATTCAATGTTAATTGCATAATTACCATCTTATCCCTAGTGCAATATAATAATCTAATGGTTTAGATTGGTTCTATAGTTCTGCACTAAATTAAGGTTCTGTAATGATCCCAACCCTATATATATATATATATATATATATATATATATATATATATATATATATATATATATATATATATATATATATATATATATATATATATATATATCCTTCTAAACCTTTAAATCTCACATACATGTCCAAATGACTATTTTAATATTAATTACATCAATTGAAAAAATATAAAATAACATTTCTTAATTAATTTATTATTGAATTAAATTAGAAAATGATGGTTTTTATTTATTTAATTTATTTTTGTTGGGATTTAAGACGGTAGTTTAGGTATTCACTTTTTTTTTAATGATAAAATATATTTAAAATAGCATTTGGATATATACACGAAATTTAAAGATTTAGAATGATATATATGTAATAAGAAATTTTAGAAGGATATATGAGTAACATTTAAAGTTTACAATAATGTATACGAATTAGTTCTTCCAAAAAAATTTTTTATGAGATTATCAAAACTTCATGAATGTTGCATTGTTCGTAGGAGATTGACTATTGCAGGGCTATATTATTTTAAAAATCAATAATATAAAAAGGGAAATTTACTTTTTCTTCTCTAATTTCTAGTCTTTTCTTGAAAAAAGAATCTTTAAGAAAAGAAAAGGCCGTTAAAGAGCATTGTTATTTAAAAATTAAAACTTTAAAAGTTAAAAGGGTTGGTCCCATCATATCGTTACAGGTGATTTCTAGAGTATGAATGTAAAATATAACTATATATACCCTTAAGTACGTTTTTCTTTTAACTTTTAAAGAATCTCAAAATGTGGGATGTTTGGTTTATGAAATTTGACCGAATCTAGTGGAAAAAATGGAAATTTAATTCCAATATCCTATTTGGTTGTTCAATGGGACAGAATAAGAAAAGAATGAGGTTAAACATTCCAGCGTTGATAAAAAAAATGCTCATTTCTCGGAAGAGTCAAAGAAAGAAGATTTAGTGTTGAGTGCAGAACGGATGCTAGGAAGTTGTACACCAATGTTGGAGTTTTGGCTTGGACATGGAGCCGGCATATGAAGATCTGCACCAGCTTTGGAGGTTTATCCCGGACGCGTGGCTGGTTCTGGGAAGCTCTGCACCAGCTCTAGCGTTATTCTATTCTAATGCTCACGTATCCTTATAATATTTTGTTTATTTAGAAATAAATTTAAACGTATCAACTTCAAGAAATAATTAAATCATGCGTTCTGTATTTCATTGAGAGATCTACAATATCATATACATACATACATACATACATACATACATACATAATACATACATACATACATACATACATACATACATACATACATACATACATATATATATATATATATATATATATATATATATATATATATATATATATAATGTTATAAATCTAAACATTATAATTAAAAAATCTATTTTTTATAGATCTATAAAATATTCTCTTATCGGCAGAAAAATGAAAAAATACATCTTTTACAAATCTGATTTTAGAAAATATATAAATTTAATTTTTTAGTGAAGATTTTTAATTTTTGGTTTAACAAAATATATAAACTTAATTTATTTTGATTTAACCACAAATGAAATCACAACATTTAATATAATGAGACATACATACACTCGGGTACAAATACATCAACTTAAATCGAAATATATTAAGCATATATATTAACGAAATATATAACATTATAAATGTTATGCTTTAATTTTATTGTTAAGTTGATACATTTAGATTTAATTATTAATTTTAACAGAAAAATATGTAACTCTCAAAAAATATAATCGTTAGTTGAACGAAATATCTATAAAAAATAATAATAATATATTATTATTATTATTATTGTTATTATTGTTATTATTATACTTAAATCATTTTAGGGAGCAATTATATGTGTGTGTATTTATTTGTTTATATATTTACATAAAGTGCAACAAAGTGAAAATAATAAAATTAATCAAAAGTGAAACAAAATAAAAATATAAAATTGACATTTATCAAATTAAATCATTATAGGGATCAATTGTATAATTAAGGCTTTTAGAATAAAGATGTTGAAAATAAAAATTAAATATGAAAATAGAAAAGTAATAATAAATGGCTAATATAAAAAAAAAATATCTTCATTCGGTAAATAAACTTAAAAGTATAAGTGTTTGGAAAATAAATTTTTAAACCACTATGGTTTTGCAATTAATAAGAGATAATATGACATAATTATAAATAAATTGAAAATACGATAACTAGAATCATACTAAAACGGTATTTTGGTCCAGTTGCACCATCTTTTTTTATTTTGGACAATTTAATTAACTTAATATTTCTATAGAAACACAGTTACTTCTACTGCAACGTGTGGGTATCTTAACCGGTATATATATAAAATTTATTTTTTGAAGAGCGTAATTAAATGTTATATTTTAATTTGGCATGCAACATCATCTTAAACATTAGAGTTAATTACAAAAATGGTCCTTGTGGTTTGTATCAAACTTTGGATTTAGTCCCTGAACTTTCAATTTTGCAAAATCGGTCATTATCATCAAGGTCTACTTTCAAATTAGTCCATTATCCATCAACTTTTATTGAAATGCCCATTTTGCACTTGTTTATATTTACACTTTTGACTCTTTTAATTACAAATCATTACCAACTCTTTATTTTAATAAAACAAATAGATATAAAAAATAATAAAAATATTAATATTATTAATCAATTGGGAAACAAATACAACAATTTTATTTTTATTTTTTCCGGGTTTTTTTTTATTATTTTTTAGTGTGTGCGCGTGTGTGTATATATACATACAATAAATACAAATTTTTATGCATCAAGTGCACATAATGAAATTCGCAGAGGGGTAAAACAGGAATTATGCAATCCTTATTTAATTATTACACTTCCAAAATTAACAAAAATAATACAAATTCAAAATACATCAAAATACATGCATGTCGTTCATCTCTTCATGCATATCGTTCATCTTTTCCAAAAATAAATCATGCATATCATTCGTCTCTTCCAAAATCAAAATACAAACATGAATCGTTTATACAAACATAAATCATGCATATTGTTCATCTCTTCCAAAATCAAAAGGGGGTTAAGAGAGAAGAGAGAGAGAGATAGAGAGAAAGAGGGAGTGATTTTAGGAAAGAAGTTAATATTGATTTTCATACCAAATTTAGCTATTAATTATCTTAAAAATATTTAAATTCAAAACTAATTTCCATACATTTAATATCTCCTAAATGCCTTTTGTGCACCCTTAGTAGACAGTCCGATGCACAAAAGTTCTCAATGGTATCTCGATGCACAATATCATTGCAGAACTTAAATTTAGTGTAGAACCGTAAAGTTCTCAATGGTCTTGATTTTTACCATAAAGTTTGGAATTAGTGAAAAAAAGATTGACATTAGTGATTATTTAATTCTTTCAGGGGTAAAAAAGGAATAGATTGGAAATAGCAAAAATATTGGCATTAGTAAAATAAATATCTTTTTTTCTTTAAATTAAAATAACATTAATATGATTAATTGTTAAATCAAAAAAGTTATATCATAAAAACAAGAATTTTATACTCTTTAAAAGAAGATCAGTTATGATATATTTTTTTCGAAAAAAATTTACGTGTTTATTTTTCGTAAAAAAAAATACCCAGACCACCATGCAATGTAGCATGGCCGGTATCATTCAATGTCGAATTACCACTTGATATCGTATATTCAACGTCGATGCAACGCTGCATGTACATTCAAAATTAACAGAACCAAAATAATGGTCAAAATTAGTAGTCAAAAGTTGGTTGATTTAATGAGAACAGTAATGACATATTTTTTTCGAAAAAATTTTACGTGTTTATTTTTCGTAAAAAAAAATTACCCAGACCACGATGCAATGTAGCATGACCGATATAATTTAATGTCGAATGAACACTTGATGTCGTATATCCAACGTCGATGCAACACTGCATGTACATTCAAAATTAACAGAACCAAAATAATGGTCAAAATTAGTAGTCAAAAGTTGGTTGATTTAATGAGAATAGTAATGATATATTTTTTTCGAAAAAAAATTGACGTGTTTATTTTTCGTAAAAAAAATTTCTTACCTAGACCTCCATTCAATATATTATATAGAGATCATTCAGTGTCGAATTACAGTTTATATCACACATTCAACACTGCATGTACATTCGATATTAAAAGAGCAAAAAATGGTCAAAGTGGGCAGTCAAACTTGGTAGCTACTATTAATTCAATGTTAATTGTATAATTATCATCTTATTCCTTGTGTTATATAATAATCCAATGGTTTAGATTGGTTCTATAGTTCTGTACTAAATTAAGGTTCTGCAGTGATCCCAATCCTATATATATATATATATATATATATATATATATATATATATAGTAATTAAAACTTATATTTAAATTAAAATATATTAACGAGATAAAAATAATAGATAGAACTGTAAAAAAATAAAAACGCATAAATATCTTAAAATATAATCATAATGTAAATAAATATTTAATAAGTTAGGTAAATATATAATAAAAACGTAAAATAAAAAAATGCAGAAATTTTTTTCAATTAAGTTATTATAAAAATTAATGAATTTGATATAATGTATTAGTTAAATAATAATAATAATAGAGTAACAAACAATTAAAATCAAGATAAAAATAATTTAATTTGCTTGGCATCAAAACTAAAATAATTAAAAATTACGAACTTAGCATTTTGAGAAAGTTAACAAAGTCATACAAATTTAGGAACCGAAAGTGTGGTCAAATTTTATTTTAATGATTGTCCATGTAATTTAAGAAGTTAGGAAGAAAAACGGTAATTTGTCATAAACGACAATGGCCATATATGTAATTTAGTCTTAACGATTTCATAATTACTTAATTTTCCGAAAGTTGTTTTTGTGTATTCGATATGCTTCAATGAAAATTCTTGAGCTTTAGTTAACGTAAATTTTAGCTCAAGTGTATTTATCTGAAAGTCACACACACAAAAACTACAAAGCTCATTAAATACAACACATGATCTTACAATCTACAGATAATCAAAATATGCATACGTCTAATGTAAATTCAGATTGACCATAGTACCAATAAAAACCAATACAAGATTAACAAATTTAATATAACTTGTACTCACAAACGACACATACGCAAGACTATTAAAGTAAAATCCTACTGTTTAACAATATCACTAGTAAAAACTCTAAAGATGCAATACTTAAAGCTACAGAAATATCTAGTTTCCAATAAAATGTAGCTTAGCAACCCATTATAGCACAATTGTAGATAAAGTTATAAGACTTCTTATTCCCGATGATGGTCCATTTCAGTGGACCTTGGCTAGGGACCCAAGAATGTATATCTACATAACCTGGCCCATATGCAGTTGGACCACCAACAACGATGAGCTGCTTCCCACATCCTTTAAATGCAATTCCCCAACCATCTATATTGTTTGCCCTTTCGGGCAATCTTCCTATGGTTTCCCATTCTTTATTGTTTTTCCCATATTTTTTCAATTCCATCTCTACACAATCAGCAGCATATAACTCGTTGTCAACTACCGCAACCAATGGTGGAGCACTTGTTTTTGAAATACGATGCACAGGTACGATATTTGGAACTTCTGTCCACTTGTTGCTACTTAAATCAAACTCTTCTCCACATGTCCATGGCCTATTATCAGGCCCAGTTCCTCCAATTACATAAAACTTACCATCCATAAACACCCCAGAGCTCATTCTTCGTGGCTTGAGTAAGTTTGGAAGCTTTTCCCAAGTTCCTGAATCACCGTTATACTTTTCAACTACGTCCGTTGTTTTTCCAGAATGATCGACGCCACCTGCAAAGATTGCAATATGTCCTAGACTAGCAGACCCAAATAAGCATCTGGGTGTGTTCATTGCTTGTCCTAATGACCATGAGTTCGTTAGTAAACTATATTTATAGATCACTTGGCCTAATATATCTCGTCCTAGATACAGTAGTTCGGTACCAACTGCTAAGGACTCTTTATCTCCCATCTTAAAGACTTGGTTTGCCTGCAAGAGGGGTAATTGCATCCATTTTCTGCTAATTGGATCAAAGGCTTCCCACTTCATCATGTCGCAAGATAAGTAAATCCAGTGCTCAATTACTCCTTTATTGCTTCGTTGTTTATAGAGTTTTCCACTCGTGATGAGATCAAGAAAACTTCGATTGAGCATCACAATCGAACCGTAACTAGATCTTGGGCAACATATCAAACATTGGATAGAGATTTCCCGACCTATGCCCGGAATCAGAGAACTTGTATCTGAATCTGAAATGTGTTGGTTGTTTAATTGCTCAGATAGGATCATGGGAACAACTTCTTCATCATTGTTGTTTTCTGATTGATGTTTCACATGATCACTGATGGAATCCATGGTGTTGGTTTCACTGTTACAATTTGTAAAAGACAAAGAAGATTTCAATTGAATGTCATTTGATCCTTCAACATGCTTTGTTTCTTGAGAGAAACTCGTAAATAATCTTACATGTTGTGTATTCTTCTTTCCTCGTTCACTTACAAGATTTCAATTGAATGTCATTTGAAACACACATTATTGTCATCACTCAAAATAAGATACAGAATTTGCATTCATTGCAACATTATGAACAATAAGAAACATTAAGATACATCAAGCCTTATCGTTATCACTAATCATAATACATGACTAATTATCATACGAAATATGTGTCCTTGATAACTTATATGATCTGTTAAAATTGGTATGTGGTTATTACTGACAATAACAATCTGATGTTTATTATAAAGACAAATTCATATGATTATGCCACTAAAAACTGACAAAACTCACCGAATTGATTGTGTGTATAACATTAGTAATGCATCCAGTTTGGGTATATATAAATTAAATATTGAATTGCTCCAA
The DNA here is from genome assembly GCA_020465985.1 of Centrapalus pauciflorus. NCBI lineage: Eukaryota > Viridiplantae > Streptophyta > Magnoliopsida > Asterales > Asteraceae > Centrapalus > Centrapalus pauciflorus. The sequence goes on along the minus strand of JAANYP010009377.1, from coordinate 57,940 downwards.
AACAATCAAAAATCAAACAATTAGAGAAATCTTGATTGCGAGATCAAGAAACCAAAACATTAAATTGAAATCAAATATAAAATATGCCTTTTTAGAAATTGAAATACAATTTAGCCTGATCCGATTGGATTTTGATAAAAGTAACATACCAATTCGTTAAGAAGGAAAAAGTATGAGCACCCCTGTGAATAGATTTTGTCCAAAATCCTCTTTCTTACTGTGAAAGAGCTTCACTTCTTAACTTTCTCCTTCTGAAATCCACAGAAACATTAAAAAGGCTTATAAAGGGTGTAACGGTTAAAAGTGAAGTTGAAAAAAGAACAATGAAAGCAGATTTTTCGCTATTCCATTACTGATAGAAACTTTGTTTTTATAATGGTAAATTCAATATTTTCTAAATATAATATAATATTATTTATATAATTGCTATTTACATAAGAATATGAGTTGGAAAGAGAAAGAAGAGGTAATGATGTTGACGTCACGTCTTCACGATTAGTTTGTGTAGCGCTCGTCACCATAAGGTATGACATTTGTCTCGAAAACGTGACTACAAATTACCCTCGTTTTGACACGTGTTTCCTTTTTTTTATTAATTTATTTGCAACAAAAGAAAATGTATTTTTATATATGGGTTGCAACAATAATTCACGATGTAGGGTTTTGATCAGTGATATAAATCACTTCTATTTTTATGTGTTTTTGTTGTGTTTTAGTGTGTTAAATGTAAGAAAATTTGTACTACTAATGTAAGTTTTATGATTGCAGTTGTTTGGCAAGAAAATAAGCAGAATGGTGACTGGAGTAGTGAAATCGTGCAAGGCGTCCCAGACGGCGTCCCAGACGCCGAAGGAGCGTCTGAAGGGGGGCATTACAGAAGCTGAACGTCCCAGAAGCCTGGTGCGGCGTCCTGCCCAGCGTTTCAGACGCTGGTGCGACAGTTGCTGAGAGGGCAGCGCTTTTGAGGAAGACGGTTACCACATTTGAGGGGGTTCGCAATTTTGGTGTTACACACACAGAAGGGCAGTTCCAGGAGGCGAACAAGGGGAGAAAAACAACAAGATCAAGCACGGATCAAGCATTTGGCATCCAATTCATTGTATTGACACATTATTGGTAGTTTGAATGTTTTCATCTATGTTTATCATTGTTAGTATGCTAGCCTGAGCTATGTTTGGCTAAATACATTGTGGTGTTTGTTCTTAAGTTTGCATAGTATGGTGTGAATGAATGTTTAATAAATTTCAGTTTCCATTTGTGCTAAAAGGGGTTGTGGATCTTATTTATGAATGAATGAATAGTTGTGAAACAATGGGTATTGTATATAACAGGGTATAGGGATATCATTAGTTGTGCCAACTCACTAAAAAGGAGAAGACAATTAATCGAGTTGCATACGTTGTCTTAAGAATATTTGTTATGAAAGCTAATTCGTTTATCTGGAAACTATCATTTGGATTACATTTGCATGAATGAACTTGAATAAGCAATGAATGTTTCTGGAACAGTTGATATCCATGTCATTGGTTGTGCCAACTTTCTACAGGGGAGGAAGTCAACGAATAGAGTGGTATACGTTGTCTTCAGAGCATAAGTTGTGATTTCAAATTAAGTCATGTGAATGGTGTCTGTAACATTCTGAATTGTCATAGTATGTATAACAAGAGAGCAAGCACCCTCTCTCCTTAAGTAAAACTTCTTTAATCGAATTCTTCTGTGTTATAACGCAACAGTAGCAGCTTATAGTAGGAAATTAATTCAAAGCAAATGATTTCAATTTCAATCCAAACAGTATCTAAGCTAAATTAACAACCTGACTTTCCCTGTGGATTCGATCCCACTTACCCTAACTATATAGTGTTTTGGGTTATTTTTGATACTCATACGACTGGGTCCATCAGGTTTATTTGTCACACACCTTGTGAGAGCTTATGGTTTTGTAAAGTTTTTGGTATTTTTTTTATCCATAAGTTATTTTGGATGAATTTTTTCCTAGGAACTACTTAAAACCATAAGTTTTTAGGCTACGTTTGGCACGCAACATATAAGAGCATATGAGAGTTTGAGATTATGATTTTTAAAAGTTTCAGCCCGTAAGTTGTGCTTGGATGATAATATCTCCTACGGTTTATAGAAATCATAAGCTCTTAACTGGAAACTACTTCAAGCTTTTTCTTCTTGTTTGACGTGAAGGTTGTGAGAAGTTAACCTAATTTTCGGTTTTAAAAACTTGAGTTCCTATTATTCATAACCTAATATTAGATGACTTTTCTTTTAAAAACTTATTAAAATCATAAACTTTTAGTACTTATTTGGCTAAAACTAGTTGAGGCTGGAGCTGGAGCCGAAGCTATTATAAATAGGCATGTTTCGTAAAGTTGCTACCATGAAAAATACATAGAACGATAAAAAGAATCCCTATAAATAAATAAAAACACATACATAATTAATTGAAGTTATTATGATGATTTTATTTTTCATAGATCAAGCTACTTATAAAATTTACTAGATGTAGTTTATCATTTAAAAGCTTAAGGTTTTAGAGTTTGTTTGGTAAAAATTAGTTGAAACTGAGACATTTGTTAATAGATGTGTTTATTTAAGGATCTGGAGTTGGAGCTGAAACATATAAAATGATATAAAAGTTTATTGAAATAAATAACCAAATTAGATACATAATCATAAACTCAAACTACTTGAAGAAATAGCTTATGGTTTTAATAAGCTAAGGGGAGCTAAGTCTACTAAAAATCATAAACATAAGCTCCATAAGCTCTCAGTAATAGTGTGTCAAATAAACAATTAATAAGCTTTTTGAAAAAAATTCACCCAATTGCAACCTATGGATAAAAAAAGATATGGAATTTTTGGATACCATAACCTTCATAAGTTGTGTCAAGAAGACACTCAAACTTATGATAATTAAATTTATAAAAATATCATGAATTAATTATTATTCTAACTTTGTTTATTTATTTATATGTGATTTTATATGTTTTTATTTATACTTTAACTTGTACTCTAACTATTTAGTCAAGCACATTAGTTAATAAAAGCTCTAGGTCCATGCCAGTTTAACTCCATTTAGTTTTTCCCAAATAGGCTCTTCAAGTAGCATTTGTAACCAAAGGGACTTTGACCTGGCGGTAAGAGGGTGTAGTTATAAACGAGAGGTCACAGGTTCGATCCCGACAGGAGGCAAGTTTAAATTTAGGTGGAGTAAGTAAGTCTAGTGTTAAACTTCTAGTTTAGAAGTAGGAGTAGAATAGTTTGTCGTTCAAAAAAAAAAGTAGCATTTGTAATTAGTTTTAGTTTATACTAAACAATATTACAAATATATCTTTTAACTTATTTTTTAAGAATACCATATAAAATTCTAACTCTCCAACATCTGACTTTTTTACAAATATTTTTTTAACCTATAAAAATTATTAAATTTTTTTCTAAATAACATAAATAATTTTACAATTAACTATTTTTGTTCGTTATAAAATCTTACTTATTTTCTAAACTATATAAAATTAACAATTAGCTTTTATATATTTATTTATTATTTTGCCGTTCAAAAAAAAAGTAGCATTTGTAATTAGTTTTAGTTTATACTAAACAATATTACAAATATACCTTTTAACTTATTTTTTAAGAATACCATATAAAATTCCAACTCTCCAACATCTAACTTATTTACAAATATTTTTTTAACCTATAAAAATAATTAAATTTTTTTCTAAATAACATAAATAATTTTACGATTAACTATTTTTGTTCGTTATAAAATCTTACTTATTTTCTAAACTATATAAAATTAACAATTAGCTTTTATATATTTATTTATTATTTTATTCCAAAGTTTTATATGTATATGAAAATTTATTTTTTAATATTATAAGTGATAAAATTTTAATTTATTTAAAATAGAGTTATATTACTTTATAAATTTTAAACTTTTAGATTTTTAATTCTTTGCAGAAAATCAGTGAATTTCATAATATTTTTAATGATTTTAGTAGATATAATAATTTTTAATCATTATTATATATGTATATAATATTATAACAATATATTTTTGTAATAAAGTATCTAAAATAATGCCTTAATGTATAAAATATTTTATTTATATTTATAATTTTTAACCCATAAGTCTTTATAAACATACATATACATACATACATATATAATAAGGTTATCAGCGTATCCAAAGTGAATGATCATTTACGTTTTATAAAAGTCATGTATAAAACAACAGTATAAGATTTTTTATTAAAAGCAGCAACACCAAAATTCAAAAAATAAATCTTGTGAATGATAAAAAAAATCATGTGAATTGTATGAATGATTATTCACATAAATGTGCATGGACATTCACATAATTTTTAACGACACATAATTCACATGTACGTGAAATTCATATATCGTATATATAACGTTAATTTAATTAAACATGGTTATGGAATTTTTTTTTAATTTTTTTAAAGGTGGTTGGTACCTTCGGATACACTTGATTTCGAGATATATATATATATATATATATATATATATATATATATATATATATATATATATATATATATATATGATCGTAATATTTCAGATATAACAATTAAAATAAATAATATTACAAGTGTTTGACACAATATTGAATAATATAAAATTTTGATTGTAGATATTTAGTAATACCTTAATTCTATTTTGGATTTTTTTTATTTATGTATTGTTTTATGTCAATTAATACTTAATTACTTATACATCGTCAATAACACACGCATATATCAGAAAATATCTGATGCTAACAATTAAAATAAATAAAATTACAAGTGTTTGAAACAATATTGAATAATATAAAATTTTGATTTAGTAGATATTTAGTAATACCTTAATTCTATTTTGGATTTTTTTATTTATGTGTTGTTTTATGTCAATTAATACTTAATTACTTATGCATTGTCAATAACACACACATATATCAGAAAATATCTGATGCTAACAATTAAAATAAATAATATTACAAGTGTTTAAAACAATATTGAATAATATAAAATTTTGATTTTGTGGATATTTAGTAATACCTTAATTATATTTCGGATTTTTTTATTTATGTATTGTTTATGTCAATTAATACTTAATTACTTATACATTGTCAATAACACACGCATATATCAGAAAATATCTGATGCTACGTGTCACATTTTCCATTCATTATATTTTTTATTTTCCACCTAAATGCTAAATTTATATATATATATATATATATATATATATATATATATATATATATATATATATATATATATATATATATATATATATAGTTTTATAATTTTACTATTGTTTAAATAATTAAATAGAGAATATGTGCACCATTTATTCTAATTACCCACTCATTTTTCCTATTTTATAATTTGATGTTAATCAATTTCTAAAATAAAAACTTTTTTTTTTTTGTTATTTTGAAGCAAACAAAAAATAAGATTTATAATTTAATTTTTTTTATTAATATTTTTTAGTTGTGAGATTTTATGACCTTTTTAAAATGTTAGCCTAATAATGATTTCTAACTATAAATTGCAAAAGAAATATTAGACTATTTATAGATTTTTAACTTTTACTATCTATTCATATAATTTTGAATATAATTATTTATTCTAAGTAAATAGATAACATTAACCATTTATTAACACTTATCATATAAATGTAAGGTCTGAATTAATTGTATATACTATATATAATGAAATATTTTAAACTTATTTCTATAACTAGCGGTAGTTATTTATTTAAAAAATATTTATATTTTATTAATATTATATAATTATATTTTATTCATTTATCGTATATATATTTACCCTTTCACTACTAGCTTAAGCTACAACTAATTTTGCTAATATATCATTAAACCACCAAGTAGATATGAAAGATTTAAAAAAATAATATAATATGGTTTATTATTTATATATGTTTCAATATATTTTTATATTTTATATTTTTTAGTTGTAGTTCTACTGTTCTAGTAACAACTTCAGCTTCAACTCAACTTATTAAATAAATCTATTTATAAAAACTACAACTAAGTTCTAGCTACGACTATTTTTTTTTTTTTTGATCAAACATACGTATTAGTTTTCACTTTGTGTCTCTACAAGTATATCATAATTTTTTCCCCAATTTAATTAAACCTTTATATTTTTCTTTTGTTTCAAATTTTTTTTTATCTAGAATGCAGTGTTATCACACAGTTTCAAACTTTCAATTGACTAACTCTAATAAATAGTAACTTTGATTTTTTATTAATATTTTAGGGATTGTCAAAAAGAGTTGTTATTAGAATTTAAAAGAAGAATTACTAAAGTAAGCATCTTAATATTTAAATAAGATTTAAATTAACACTTGATATTTATTTAATATTTAAAATAAACTTTTATAAAATAAGTCGTTAACTAATATTTAAAACATCTATATAATCATAATTTATTTTATTTAATATTAAAAATAATGATGTTGTATTGATTTACTTATGTTTATAGATATTAGAAAAAATAATTGTATTTATCTTTTAATTTTATTTTATATAAAAATAATGTTGTTGTATTCATCTCTTTTGGTGAAATGTGTTAACGGCATATGACAAATTGTGTTATCCTTTATTATATATATAGAATATAGATATAGATGGGTAACTTTTCCTATTTAAAAGAATAGATATATAATATATATGACAAATATATGTACTTTTATTTTATTTTTTATAAGAATTAACATTATATAGTTTAATATTACCTTTACAAATATTTTATAAAACTAATTATTTATTACAATTTATCACGTAATACATGGATTCATAGATTAGTTTTATATATTTCAACATGGAATAAACGTTATAAAATTTGAATATTCAACATCGAATATTGATTCTGCACCAAATTTAGGTTTTGCAATGATCCTAACCCTATATATATATATATATATATATATATATATATATATATATATATATATATATATATATATATATATATATATATATATAGAGAGAGAGAGAGAGAGAGAGAGAGAGAGAGGGAGGTTTCATTGAGAACTTTTGTGCATCGGGGCACAAAAGAACCTCCACTGACCCTTGGATAAAAAGAATGTGTGGGTTAGATCAAATGGCAAAAAGGTAAATAAATAGAATTTTTATGCATCAAGTGCACATAATGAAATTCGCAGAGGGGTAAAAAAGGAATTATGCAATCCTAATTTAATTATTACACTTCCAAAATTAACAAAAATAATATAAATTCAAAATACATCAAAATACATGCATGTCGTTCATCTCTTCATGCATATCGTTTATCTTTTCCAAAAATAAACCATGCATATCATTCGTCTCTTCTAAAATCAAAATACAAACATGAATCGTTCATACAAACATAAATCATGCATATTGTTCATCTCTTCCAAAATCAAAAGGGGGTTAAGAGAGAGGAGAGAGAAAGATAGAGAGAAAGAGGGAGTGATTTTAGGAAAGAAGTTAATGTTGATTTTCATACCAAATTTAGCTATTAATTATCTTAAAAACATTTAAATTCAAAACTAATTTCCATACATTTAATATCCCCTAAATGCCCTTTACGCACCCTTAGTTAGGGGTGTTCATTTTCGGATTATCCGGTTTTCGGATATCCGAATTTCGGATAATCCGAAAATCGGATACATGATTTTTACTATCCGAATCCGTATCCGAATTTCGGATATCCGAAATTCAGATATCGGATTATCCGAAATTTAAACTTTTTAATTAAACTTAAAATTATATAATGAATTCAAATATACAAAATACAAATATATATACCTTTTAATATATAAAAAAATAATTGTGTCGTAAACTCAATTATAACATACTTTTTAAACTTAAAACAACAAAAAATATGTCAAAAAATAGTAAAATACATTTAAATGAGTTATAATTATGTTAGAGTGACATTATAAATTTAGAATTAAAGAATATAATTATTCTTAGTCAAATAAATTATGGAAAAAAAAAGTTTAAAAAAATATAATTTCTTTAAAAAAAAATTGATTTCGGATAATCCGGATGTCCGAAATTATACAAAATCCGTATCCGAATCCGAATCCGAAATTTCGAGGGATTATCCGATTTTCGGATCCGATTTTCGGATATCCGAAAATCGGATAATCCGAAATTTCGGATAATTTCACTTCGGGTTTGCGGATTTTCGTATCGGTTCCTCGGATTCGGATTTTTTTGAACACCCCTACCCTTATTAGATAGTCCGATGCACAAAAGTTCTCAATGGTGTCTCGATGCACAAAAGTTCTCAATTTAATCGGTTTGTGTCACTTTGTTTATATTATATATAGTTTTAATAAATTTTCAAAATTTAATCAATTTTATAACTTTAAAAAGCTTTTGTTATTTTATTGTTTGTTTTTTGTTTCGAAAAATAAGTTTTTATTTGGTTTACGTAATTTTATATATATATATATATATATATATATATATATATAATCAGGTTCATCAGCGTACCTATGAGATTCCAACGTACCTTAATGTGAATGATCAGTCACATATATTTTTTTTGAATAAACATATATAAGACAACATTATAAGACTTTTTTTCAAAAGAAGTAACATCATAAATTTTGTGAATGGTAAAAAAAGATCATGTGAATGGTCATTTCACACCATGTGAATGACCATTCACATAAATATGCATTGAGCATCCACATAATTTTTAAGGACACAGAAAGTGTGAATGTATGTGAAATTCATATATCATGTGTATAACATTAAATTAAACATGGTTATGAGAAAAAAATTTTAAAAAAAGTTTTTTAAGGTTGGTACCTTCGGGTGCACTTGATTTCGAGAGGTATCTTTTTGAAATATATATATATATATATATATATATATATATATATATATATATATATATATATATATATATTGATTGATTGTTTTCTCCGTTTGGTTAAATTAAAAATCGGAGTTCGTATTTTTTTCAGAGCGAAAACATTTAAAATTAAATCAGTTGGCGTTATTTTCAACGGTTAAATTTAAGATTGAAATGATTCTTCTTTTTTTCCGAGCGAAAATATTAAGAACTAAACTGGTTGGCCGTTTTTTTCGTTTGGTTTAATTAAAAATCGAAAATTTTAATTGTTTTAATTGATAAAAACATTAAAACTACATTAAGTGATTGTTTTTTCCATTTAGTTAAATTGACGACCGATATAGTTTGTCATTTTTTCCAAACAAAAACATTTAAAATTTAAAAATGATGAACCATTTCAATTTTTTGATCGAAATGATGAACTGAATAGAAAAAAAGACCAATCAATCTAATTTTAAGTGTTTTCGATGGAAAAAACGAACAACCATTTCGATTTTTAATTTAACCAAACGTAATAAACATACAATCTAAATTTTAATGTTTTTAACATAAAAATGACTAACAATTCCGATTTCCAATATAAGGAAACGGAAAATGATGAACTAATTTATTTCGAAGTGTTTTCATTCAAAAAAAGGTATATTATACCATACAAAATACAAAATATAAAGTATAAAATTATGCGAAACGAAATTAAAATTATTCGAAATGTTTTATTGTATTTGTTTTTTGTTTCTAATTGATTAATAACATTAATACTTTTATTATATTTTTATATCTATTTATTTTATTAAAAAAAATTGTTAATAATTGTAACTAAAAGGCTCAAATGTATAAATATAAACAAGGGCAAAATGGGTATTTTAATTAAAGTTAATGGATAATGGATCAATCTTGAAAGTAAACTTTGATGATAATGACCAATTTTGCAAATTTAAAAGTTGAGGGACCAAATCCAAAATTTGATACAAACCACATGGACCAATTTTGTAATTAACTCTAAACATTAATTAAATAGGGAATTCAAGCATCAATGTAAAGCCTTTCTCCACCAACAAAATCATCCTGATATATTTTTTAAGGTGCACACTGCACAGTAATGATTTTGTGTATGAAATCATTTTGAGAACATGGATAATGACTGAACAAAATGAAGTGTTTGATACAAATTAAGATTCCCAGCATAGTAGAAGTAAGAAAAATGTACCGGCCATTACCGATTCATTTGTTGATTTCTTACCTTACGTCGATGATATATCGAAGCCTATGTTGCTAATGCACTGTAGTCTACCTTGGTTGTGTCAAATCGTGTATGTATCCGATAATGCAGTCAAATCATTTACGTGTTTGATGTTAATGAAGATCGAAGATGGTACAGTTAAAATGTTCTGTCACCGGATGCATTCCTCGGACCAAAAGGATGCATTGTTCCATACGTAACATATTATTTATTCAATTATTAGTATTTTTATTAATGGGTAAATTTACATGTCGGACTCTATTTTAATTTGTCAAATGTCATCCTCTCACTTTGTTTACCCATGCCATTTATTAAACATACACTTCAAATCAAATTTAATTTCTATATCTTTATAATATTTATTTTATAACTCAGGTCGTGAAATGGTAATAAAAAATATATTTATTTAAATATATATTTTATGTGTAAATCACGGAAAGTAGATTTTAGGGGTATGGTTTTTGTTATGTTGGACTGTGGCACTCATAAAGTTGTATTATATTATTACCAGATCATTTTAAGTAAAAGAATATATTTATTTAAAAAAATTATTCATAAAACTATTTAAATTATTATAGAAAAATTTTAATCCATTATATTTGAATTAATTAATTATTAGGTTATTTAGATTAGATTAGGATTTACTATAAAAAAGTCAACATGTTTTCATGGTTTTGCGTTTTCGTCATTCAATGTTCTTTTTTCCAAAAAGGATCGTCAATAAACCCATGAGATTTTAATAGATTTGATTTGAATTTAATTAAAATTTAATAAATGACATGTGACAAAAGGAAGTTTCGATATGCGACAAATGAAATAAGAGACCGATATACGACACATTAGTTACTCATTTAATAGTATTTATATATTAGATTAAATCTCTCTCTGACTATACCGTAAGTTTGATATATTTTTGTATTTGGTTTATTTTAATAATACGGTAAAAAAAATTTAATGAATAAATATTTAACAATAAAACTAAGGAGTGTGGTGTTCGTCGTGTGGCTTCTTCTCGAAGGATATCTCTATAACGATTTTGGTGTTTAATGATGGTTAATGCTAGTTTAAAAAAACTAGAGGGATCATAAATTGACTAAATCACTAAAAGAATAGCAAAATAAAGAACAAAATACTTAGTTTTTTTTATTTACTGGTCATCAATTAAGTTTAACAATACGATGATTAAAACCAGATAAATTTAGTAAAATAGAGATGTAATGTGCGATTAACAAAGTCGAGAGACTGAATTAAAAAATAATAAACCATATTGACATATAATGTATTTTATTCTAAAATTAAACTAAAAAATAGGTAGCGCACCTTTTGGAGGCTCTCACCGACCGGTCCCACGATCAGCATGAAAGAGGTAATCACGAAACTCATGGTCAATAAACATGGTGGTCAATAAACATGTACAAGATTTCAACTCTGAGGATTCTATGTCTCCAACCACTACACTATCATTGCGGAACGATAAACAATTAAAAGACATAGAAATAGAAATAAAGTTTGATCTTGATTAAAAATCAAAGACATATTTAGGTCCCGTTTGTTTTGACATTGTCAGATCTTAATTTGTCATAAACCTTAAAATTCATATCTTAAGTGATTTGAGATTGTTTATTACATTTCAGACTTTAAAAGATCACAAATCTTTAGTGATTTAGATTGTTTGTTAGATGAAATTAGGTCTGAAATTTAAGTGATGGAATCCTATCTGAAATCTGAAATTCAGATTTGAAACTTTTTATTTCTAAATTAAGTCAATATTTTATTCAATTATCATATTAAATTCATTTTAATTAATTTTAATTATTTAATTAAATTAATTAAAAATCATATATTAATTAATTAAAAATAATTATTTAATTTAATTATAAAAATATTAAAATTTTTAATTTACATTTTTGTATAAATTAATCTAATTTAGTATAAAATAATATACATGTTGCTTTTAAATAAGTCAATTGAAATATAAGTTTATTTAATTTACATTCAAATATATATATATATATATATATATATATATATATATATATATATATATATATATATATATATATATATATATATATATATATATATATATATAGATTTGGGTTCAAATGAGTACCACTAGTTTTGCGGAGTACCGGAGGTACCTCGCTTAAAACCATTTTTTTTGAAAATTTTTTTCATAATCATGTTTAAATTAATAATATAAGACTACTTGCAAAAAATCACACCTAAACACACACTAGAACTATGTGAAATGTGCAAGTTCACATGAACTGCACTGTTGTGAACGTATGTTCACAGCTAAGCATGTTCACATGAATTTTTTCACGTTCACATGACTTTTAAGAGGCTAGAAAGTGTGAATGTGTGTAATCTTTTACGAATAGGCTTATATTATTTGTATCTAAATTAATATGAAAAAAGTTACAAAAAAAAACTTTTTTTCAGAGCATGTTCACATCTTAAACCCGTGTGTTCACAGGTACTCACGGTACTCTGCATTTTTTAGGTACTCACACGAACCATATTCTATATATATATATATATATATATATATATATATATATATATATATATATATATATATATATATATATATATATATATATATATATATATTCACTATAATTATTAAATTATTAAGTTATTATAATATGTTAATTATGTAAAATAATAAATATATAATATAATTAATTTAAAACTTTTGATTTAATCAATAGTTGTAAATTTTTGAAATTCAGACTTTAAGTTCTACTATTAAATTTCAGACGTGTTTTTCGGATTTCAAACCGCCTCTTAATTTCAAACATAATTTTAAACTTTAGACATTTAATATTTTAAAACACGTATAGCATATTTATCCCTAAGCATATTCGTACATTTGATAGGTTAGCAATATATGTACTTACTCCTATGTAGTCTCATATTAGTAGTGCTACATGTTAGGTGCTTCCAAAGAAATCAAATCGCTATAATCTAGTAATGGATAAGATAGAGTGTGTTTCGTACGATAAAATAAAATAGAAATTGATGAAAGTGAAAAATCATTAGTCATCATATTTGAATCATTTCTATAATTTTTAATGAGACATTTTTATCAAATGTACGAGAGAGAACATAAAATAATATTAGTGATTATAAAATAAGAAAAATAGGATAGATGATAGAAAAGTAAGATAGAGAAATAGAGCATTATAAAAAAAAATATATGGTAGGTAATAGAAAAGTAAGAGAGAGAACATGAAAAGTGGTATTTTAAAAAGTGAAATGAAAATTTATGAAATTGTTGTTAATTAAACAAGTTTTCATTTTCATTGAAAAGTGAGATGGAAATTTTGGAAATTTTCATAAACAAAACGCACAATTTTGAAATTTTTGGATTCTAAAGCTCAAAAGTTTCATTTGGTTGATAGGAGCTTAAACTTTTGATTCAGATTTGAAAGCTCTCACAAGTTCTTCCATGAGAAGTTACTTAAAGTATCTTTCAAAATGAGCTTGAACTTTTGGTCAAACAAAATTACCTTTTTACCCTCCAAATAATTATAAACTACAACTTTTATTTAATATCAATGTCCTTTTATGTCATTTAATACCAATAATTATAGTTTCAAATATTTTTACCAAACACATTTACAGAAACAAAAAAACTTCAGTTACAACTCCCAAAAGTGCTAAGAAAATCAATGGAATAAATGAACAGTAAGAAAACTCATAGCCGTTGATAAGTTTTAATTTTTGGTGATCTTTTCTAAATTTTTTTATTTCAAACAATGCATCCTTATTTCTTTAAAAACAATTTGGTTAATACCTTATTTGCTTGAATTTTATTTTTTTTTAAAAATTATGTTCAAACATAACCTTTTTATACCGGTCATTTTAACCCTCCCACCCATTTGACCCACTAGGTAAAAATTGCATCCGTACATGTGTACCAATTTAATTAAAAATTATATTATATGCTTTCAAACTAAATAAAATATATTAAAAATAAATATACATTATATAAAATTTATTAAGTTTTTAAAAATAAAAAATGGTTGTTTAAAATATATTTCATAATATTTTATTTATTATAACAAAAAATAAAAAAAATATATGTTATATAAAAACTAAAATATCAATTTCTATCACTTAAAATATATAAATTTTATAAATTAAAAGTTTATAAGAACCATAAAAAATAGTAATATTTGATATCTATTTAATAAAATTAAAAATAATAATTAAAAAGAATAATATTTGTATGTTTTAATATTTACTATATTTATAATTAGGAGAATTTCATGTATATCCTTGTAAACCTCCAATATTACATATATATCCTTACAAAAATTCCTTATTACGTATATATCCGTACAAACCTTTGAAACTTATTAATATATCCAAATACCTAATTTATAATTATTAAATCATTTTTAAAAATATCAAAAACTAATTTTATAATTAATTTAATTAAATTTCCCTAAATACCCATAACTTTGAATAGGAAACAAAATCAAAAATGCTTTTGCAGAGAAATTGCAAAAGTCATTTATGTTTACCAATTATGTTTATCTAATTTCTTTTATAGCTTTGTCGGACCCTGTGGCAGTCATTAGAATGCACTATGCAAATTACAAGAAGGTAAGGTAAGTAGGAGGAAGCACAGACACACAGATGACAATGGTGGTAGAGTTTTCGACTGCGGTCCTCTGTGTCATATTGTGCAGCGAGATAGTATAGGATGGGTTGTTACAACAACATGTGTCTTTTTTTGGGGGTTAATGTAACAACCTAACTTATTGGCCCAACTTATTATCTGATTATCGAACCAATAATGTAATTTTATTACATTATTTGAATTATAATTTAATTAAGTTTTGAAATATTTAATTAAATTATATAAATATTTAAATTATGATTTAATAAATTATTAAAGATAATTAAATAAAAGAGATATAAGATACAAAAATAATAGTGGGTTAAGTAGCAAACGTAACTGATTAAGTATATAAACGGAATTAAAGGTTCATAAAACATAATCTTCTCTCTCTCTCTATATATTTCTCTCTCTACTCTCTCTCTACAAACATATGGATTACTTCAAATCTTACCAAAAATATCACTACATCTTGCAATAAATTCGAAGATTGAAGAAAGGAAGGAGTTACAAATACTAATCAACAACAATCAACACAAATTCAAGGTAATTTCTTGATTTAAATTTGAGATTTTTATAAGTTTGGTTCGGTTTTCTCAAAACCGAACCCATGCAATATTAGCTTGAGTTTTAGCTAGAATTTGATAGATTATATATAATAGAATCGAATCTAGGCTTAATGCTTAGTATAATTATGAATTTAGGCTTAAAAATGTATGTTTTAAAGATGTAAATTATGAACAAATTCGAGAAACCAAGAACAAAGTCGAAATGCATGAACAAACTCGATTTTAAGCTAAATTCGAATATTGGTTCGAATTTGACATTTAAATTCGAATATGGTTTGACTTTAGCCAATAAATTCGATTTTGACAATTAAAATTGAATGGAGGTTCGAATTTGTCCAATAAATTCGAGATAGAATTCGAAATTGATATTAAATTCGAAAGAAGTTTCGACTTTGGCCATAAATTTGAATAAAGCTTCGAATTTAGTCCCTTTATTCGAATTTATTCGCATCCAAATTCATTCATATGTTCGAATTTAGTATATATTAAGGTATGCATTCGAATTTAATTATAATGGGTTCGAATTTAATAAGGTATGTTCGAATTTAGCGATACATGTTTGAATTTGATACATAAAGTCGAAACACACTCCCTAAATTTGAATATCTTGAATAAAAACACATAGAAAACACATAAAATAACAAAATAAGTAACTTACTGATTAAATATATATATATATATATATATATATATATATATATATATATATATATATACACACACACACACACACATTGATCTTTAGAGAATATAAATAACAAAGAATACAAAAGAAAGATTCTAATGAGATTGATGATAATATAAGCAAGATATGAGACTATGAGATTAAAGACCAACGAACGAACATTGAATTTATTATTCAAATGATTCAAAGGCTAATAAATATCAGAAATGATATGATTAACAGATTGAGCAACAAGCAATATGACAAGCATCTGAAAATCTGATATAAGTCAGATTGTGAGCAACAGAGCCAGAGCCAGAAAGTGCAAATAACCAGTAACTGTGAGTTGTAGATTTTACTTTAACTGGAAATTATGTGAATTGAGACTTTTGTTGCATTATCATGATTTTATTGGCATTCTGATCTTATTGAGCATATTGATAAATTCCCATGATTACTATGAATTGTTGAGCAGATCATTTATTCTTTTAGCTTCTATTTCATTGATGAGTCATTTGATTGTTAAGCTTAACTTCATCACTATTTGTTGGGAATTCGTATGGTTTTTCTTAAAAAACAAAAACACTAATCATATTAACGCACAACGGAAGCTTTTAAAAATTACGAATTCCGTACACGGATCATCAAGTAAAACATAAGATAAGTAAACGAGAAAGCAATAAATTCGTACCTTTGTATTCTATGACAAGAATACACGAATGAGACGCTCTCGGTATCCACCGGTGATGACACGATCGAGCGGCGTCAGGTATGCAATCAAACACACGAGGAACGGGGAAAACCAAAAACACATACATCATTGATTTTTGGTACGGCTGGACTATGAACACCACACACACACCTTCGAGTGTGTGTGTGTGTGCCGCCCTCCTCAAAAAAACCACACAAAACCATTTTGTGTAATCTATTATGTATATGTATATATCTGGGCCGTGAACATATATATATATATATATATTATTAAGAGTTTTGGTTTTAATCAAACTCTAATATAATAATATAATATATATCTTAATAATTATCTTTATTATTTAAACCTTATATAATTATCTCTATAATTATATACCCTTTAAATAATAATAATCTTTTATACATTATCTGATAATATATAAATGATTAGATAATTATTTATAATTATCTCTTATTTATTTGTTTATAATTATCCATCCAGTTATCCAATAATTAGATGATAATATCAATTCAAATAAATGTGTCTTTTATTTAATATCCAATAATAAATAAAAGACTAGATAATTATTTAATTATCATCCAATGACAATTAAATTACTACAATATCTAATATTGTACTTTTAGTCCCCGTACTTTGAGATATAACTAATCATACATTAATTTAATCTCAATGATCATTTCGTGTCATAAATAATATCCAATATTATTTATTCAATAGTTTAATTGCATCTGCTAAGTTGTGCTCATCGGTGTGACCCTCAAGTGTTTTATGAAATCAGCCATGATGCAGTAGTGATGTCATCTTTACACACAATACACTAACATACTTCCACTTGTGTAAGACGACATACTGTCCTGCAGCATGCGCCTAAAGGAGGTCATGGCTAGACACTTTAGGCAACCAAGGTCATAAAAACTCTGACTCCCATTCGGGCATTCTTGTTGAAACAGCCTTCCAAAAAGAAACTTAGGTTATATCCCATGCATCGCGATATTTCAATGTGAAAGCTAGGCATGGATTAGATCAACCGTAGCAAACACGATTATGTTTCTCGACTCCATGATCTCATACTGAACTCTAACAGACAGAGTAGAACACATCAGTTCTGTCCGAGCATGGCCATGCATTTCTGTCAGTACCGATCGCCGAGGGGCCCAGAAATATCTCTTCTTAGTTAAAAGAAGGTGCAAATCCCATATTGACTATCTAGGCCTCCAGCACGACTCCCACTGCAACCAGCCTCGAACCGTTATGATCACCCAGTTACGGATGACGTTAGGTTAGGCCAAATGTACAGCAACACCCGCACTAAAGTACGTAGACATCTCAGGTACTAAGGATTACCTTTTTGAGACGACTCATGACTATGATCCACAAAGTGGTCTCAATCGGTGGGTCAGTCCAATATTTGTTCGCAACAAATACCTGTGAATTTGGTCCAACCTTTCCTATATTCATCACCCATGAATATCAACCAAAAACCACAGTAGCCTTTTAATTCTCGTTGTGGTTCCCACGACAACAAGCAGCTATGGAATAGTTTTAGAATAACTTCAAATTTATTCTTGGATTTCTAAAACATGCAAAATAGTTAGACATTAAAGATATCATGTTGATCTCCTTTATCTCAATAAACACAACATGACTTCCATCAATTTAATGCTACTGTTCCTTTATCAAATGTAACGGTAATACGATCTATCGAAAAATTAATTTCAGACATGATCTTAGTGGGAGTGTTCTCTAGTTAACTGACTTAACTTCCATTACCGTTTATCTTTGAAAAATTACACTAGTTCTTATATTACAACTTCTTGTAATATTATTCAGACTCATTCTGAATCTCCTTACAAATTTATATCCATTATCTTTAGAGGAACTGGTAAATCACTCATAAAGACACCAGGATTAAAATTTAGGAGCTCTAGCAATTCAGATTAATTGCTACTAGTGATACGTTTAGATGTTTAGTCTTGAATATGACAGTATGCGGTTTATCTATATCTTAACAAGATATCTTTAATAACATTGTGTTCAAAATTTGTGATATGTATCCATAACCACCAGAACCTGGTTATCTACAACATTTCGTTGTGGTATTCCGTCAAGCTTGCCGACGAGTGTTTAAACAAGTCAAAGGCTACTACTTGACTAACCATCACACAAGTTGTATATATTTCACATGTAATTTTATAAAATGCGATTACTTCTTGTCTAAACAATCCTGACTTCTCAAGTCTAATTATTTCTGACAAGTGAAGTGAATTAACCTCCATGTAACTCCTTTACATTAATTCTGCATTTTGTTAGTTTCATCTATATAATCACAGGTGACTATCCAACTCATATAATCTCTTGAACAAGCTTTCAAGAATTAACAAGTTCAATGAAACTGCATTTGAACACTTGAACAATTTACACAACAACATGGTAACCCTTTTTATCTGAATATGACTACTAGCTTGTCCAATCTCCATTGACAAGTTACTATTCAAGTTCCACTTGAATCAATAGTCTATAATCATGGTTTAGTAATCTTAAACAATAGGAATTTCAAGCAACAAATTTTTAACTCCAAAAATTCTTTATTTATCCCAAAAATACTTGCAAGAAATTCAATCAATTGTATACTACACCATGATAAACTATTGATGACATGAAAATAGTGTCCAGCAGAGTATTCTCTAAGATGTCTCTATGCTCCCACTGAATCTGTCATCTCTTTTCACTTCATTTTAGTCATTGCAGACATTATGCATGAAACTTTGTTCAATTGGGTATCACATATCCAAGAACAATAGAAGTGACTGATTCAGATACACGAAGTCTCAATGCGGTCAACCTTGACCGTTTCCAAGTACTTGGGACAATTCCTTTCCCAGTGCCCAGTTTCCTAGCACTCAAAGAATTTGTCATCCTTGAATTTGACTTCTCTGATTCTAGGTTTTAGCTACTTGTTAGCTTTAACCTCCGGGTTGGAAACTTACTTTCCTTTCCGTCTCTTTCCCTATATTCTCTCCTCAATCACTCCCTCAGCAGTCTATAGCATCTGATGCAGCCCACTGATCATCTTCTCCGTGCATATTGTAACAAATTACAAATTGCTAAAATTCCTTAAATAAGGAATTGAGAATTAGATTCGTGGTCATGTCTTGTGTCACGGGTAACCCAAGTCTGCTAAGATGATCCAGATAACCTTTCATCTTCAGCGCATGGGATCTAACAGTTGTTCCTTCTGCCATTCTGCAGGAGCTCAGAGCCCTTGTCGTATATCTTTCTCAGTCCGAGCCTGAGTCTGGAACATATCCTTTAGCCGGCGATACATCTGTCAAGCTGAGACGCCCATAAGGCTAGTCTGCAGCTCAGATGTCATGGTCGCTAGCATTAGACAGGCAACATTGACCGAATCCTCAGGGTGCTTCTTGTGGAGATTTTTCTCCTCAACTGTAGCAGTCTCTGCAGGAGCAGGTTCAGGTGCCCTTTCCAGAATATACGACTTTCACCCTGTATTCAGAACATTTGTCAGATTTTACTCCCAGTTCAGGAAGTTGCCTCTTTTGAGTTCTCCATATCCCGAATGGACCTCAAAGTAGCAACATGTGCTTTTGGGGAGGATATTCAAGTGGAAAAAGGATATTGACGTATCATTGTTGTTATTACTGTTATTATCATTGTTATTATTAAACCGCTTCTACCTCTGTCTTTTTCAACCATCTTAAACAATTTTTCAAAAATCAGTATTTGATTAACCATTAATAAATCAATAACCCAAAATTTAGAAAATGATTTATTAATCCTAAGAACCATTTTACTTATTCATGCACCCAACGAAGGCTGAACCTACATGAAATAAGCTACTCAGGCAGGCAACTTATTACCAATTACAACCCTTTTGCAACTCTTAGATCTTATGAGATTTTCAATTTCTTAAATTGATCATGTTTAATCTCATCCACACCTTGGGCAACAGTCTTACTGAGGAACCACCACTGACACACACCATATAACAACTGCAAGTCACTGGCCCAAGTCTCACTTAGGATCCGCAGTGCTTACCTCACAGCTCTCCGAGTTTGCGGCGTAAGCACCCAACGAAGGCTGAACCTACTTACGACGACTGGTCACCGTGAGTGCCACTATATGGACGGTGTGTTGTGTCAGATTTTTAATTTGGGTTTATAACCAGTCTCTTACCAAGAACTAGTGGCCAGTCAGGTTAGTCTGCGGGCAGGATCCTTTCGGTTCTAAACCTTTTGGAAATTCCACAGCCCGAGCAAGACTGTCCTAGACACCACCTATTCTGGTAAACAATCCAGTTAATGTACCAGTTTTAAGAAATTCAACTCTTTGATCATATGACATTTTAAAATAAATCTCCTTTTATTTGAAAAACTAATTTCATAAAAATGTCATATCTAACACCTGACAAAATAATTAAAGTTTCCAATTTAAACTTCCTTTTAAATACTTTAATTTTTCATCAAAAATGATTGTAGTTTTGATTTCTTTCATTTATCTACTTTGTCACCACAACCACGCAGATAAAATAATGCATAAAGAAATAAAACATACAACCACATGGTGACATAGCCTTGCCGAAACTAAATTGGTTTCCGAGAGCTATACGGACAAACCAATTAGGTCAAAACCTAAGGGACAAAATCAACACACAAGGCAAGAAGGATGAACTCTTTCAGCTCCCACTAGCCTCAGCATTCGATGATGTCTCCGAGCGTCCTTGATGGATGACCTCCTTCTTGATGGACATCTTCGCCAAGATTTTTTACATGATTTAATCTAAATACATTTACCTATTTTCTAACCTATTACAGATTACATCATAATACCCGGGATTCCAATGGCACGCAGGCCTTCCCAAAAATATAACCAATAATAAAAATAGCAAATATTGAGATTAAACAAACAACCATCACAAACAATGGGTCTCAAGGCTCGGCTATGTCACAAACATAAATAAAGTAGTAGAGCTTGTAAATAATCCAGAATTCATTTTCATCTTGACATGAAAATAAATCCAAAACCAATTAATCCACCATTAATTGAAGTAAATATGTCCAATATCGTTCTTAAATTAATACGGTTCGTAAACTCGAAATTTAGGAACACTTTCCATAATTGTAAACTTTTTCCCGAAAATTTAAATTCAATTCCATATTTGCATTATCTTTGGATTCAAAGCTATACTTTTCTTAAAATATTCAATTAACAATTCAAACACCTTTGAAATTTAAACTTACTATTTTAAGAAACTTTTTATTAAACAACCTTTAATAAATATAGTTATTATTTTCAAATAATATTGATAAATAATTTAAACTTGCTTCAAATAATTATCAATTAACTATTATTCAATTGAAACACTTTTCAAAATAAACAATGTCAATTTTCTAAATAAACAATTTACAATAAATATGTCTTTTAAAAAATATGATCATTTTTTAAATAACACCAAGAACTTTTCTTTATGGTTTTAAACGATTTCTACCAAAACCGTTAATGTCGAGATCAAATCTCAAAACATCAAACCATGACCGAGCATGAAACTCAAAGTCACGATTTTATCAATTTGAAAACAGAATCCCTAAATTAAACTCCCTTTAATTTAATAATGCATTTTATGGAACTAAATAAATATTAAATGCATAAATTAAATCTAGTTTATAAATTAAAATTACCATTAATTTTAATTTCAACATTAAAACTTAACTTTTAATTAAAACCGATTTAATTTAAACGACGAATTACCGGAAAACGGAAATGAACCAAGTTAGTTAACCGACTCATACTCGGGTTCAATAACCCATATGAACCGAAAATAAGTAGGGTATCAAACCATTTGACGGCTGAAATTAATCGAAGCCATTAATCAACTCACCTTGATTATTTCGATTTCCATATTCCAATTAATCGTTTGACTATCGAATCAAATAATATTTAAACCGATTTGTGAATTTTATAAAACTAATAAAGTCTCCCACTTTAATTTTATAAAACCAAAACATATATTTTGTCACAAATTTAAAATATTAATAACCAAACAATTTTGATTTATTAATTCGATTTTAACGCATTTAATTTAATCGTTCGAGTTTAACCGTGAATTAAACGACATGACGGAAACAAATAATCCATCACCTCGGTTACCACATCAGAACTGAGAGGTCATGGGTCTCAACCCATGGCCGAAATTTCTAGGTTTGATTTCGTGAACCGAAACGTTTAATTTTCGACTTTAATCAATTAAACACTTTTAAACAATCAAACATCAACTAAATAAAACGAACTAAGGTTTCAAAATCCCGAGTTCCGAAAAACTCCAAGGTAGGCCGAGAATCACCATAAGGTTTCCAAAACCTTTGGTCGATTTTCTCCAAGCCGAATCAAAACCTTAAACGTTTTAATTATCGATTTCGATCGTTTAAACACTTTTAATTATTAAAAATCGAAACTTTAAAAAAACATTGGACATAAATACTTGAATAATACTATCATTATGTTACTTGAGATGGCTCTGATACCACTGTTGGGAATTCGTATGGTTTTTCTTAAAAAACAAAAACATTAATCATATTAACGCACAACGGAAGCTTTTAAAAATTACGAATTCCGTACACGGATCATCAAGTAAAACATAAGATAAGTAAACGAGAAAGCAATAAATTCGTACCTTTGTATTCTATGACAAGAATACACGAATGAGACGCTCTCGGTATCCACCGGTGATGACACGATCGAGCGGCGCCAGGTATGCAATCAAACACACGAGGAACGGGAAAACCAAACACTTAATCGCGTGTTTGGTTCGTACGGCCGTGGCACACCACACACACACCTTCAAGTGTGTGTGTGCGCGCGGCTCACCCACATCAAGTAGGTCACGTATATATCATATATATATATATATATATATATATATATATATATATATATATATATATATATATATATATATATATATATATATATTATTATTATTATTATTATTATTATTATTATTATTATTATTAAGAGTTTTGGTTTTAATCAAACTCTAATATAATAATATAATATATATCTCAATAATTATCTTTATTATTTAAACCTTATATAATTATCTCTATAATTATATACCCTTTAAATAATAATAATCTTTTATACATTATCTAATAATATATAAATGATTAGATAGTTATTTATAATTATCTCTTATTTATTTGTTTATAATTATCCATCCAGTTATCCAATAATTAGATGATAATATCAATTCAAATAAATGTGTCTTTTATTTAATATCCAATAATAAATAAAAGACTAGATAATTATTTAATCCAATGACAATTAAATTACTACAATATCTAATATTGTACTTTTAGTCCCCGTACTTTGAGATATAACTAATCATACATTAATTTAATCTCAATGATCATTTCGTGTCATAAATAATATCCAATATTATTTATTCAATAGTTTAATTGCATCTGCTCAGTTGTGCTCATCGGTGTGACCCTCAAGTGTTTTATGAAATCAGCCATGATGCAGTAGTGATGTCATCTTTACACACAATACACTAACACTATTGCTCAGTGTTGGGTTAATGTTAGACTTATGATGTGCTGATTTACGTGATGAAAGCACAGCGGGTAGCTAGAGCTGAGCATTCTGATGATACCCATATAGCAATTACTGGTAGCTAGCACAGTACGTGGCCGATCCCCACTAATGATGCGTGTGTATGGAGTTATCATCATCCGAGCATTCCTTATGAATTTGTCTAAAAGTCTCAAGAGCAACAACAGTTTTATAACTGGGAGCTAAGCAAAGTCGCGCATCTAAAGAGCATTAATTGGCCAATGTCCCTTCGAGATTGAGCTATGCATGAGCCTAGTGCAGTGCATAAGCAATAGAGTTGAGCCGTGCATGAGCCGAGTGCAGTGCATGTGCTTCCGCGTTCATAATTGCATGTTAAATGTGAAATTCTACATTCTCACTAAGCAATTAAGCTTACCCCGTTGTTGCATTATTTTTCAGGTAAAGACAAAGGATTGGCTGGACCTAGTTCATAAGTCAGGACTTTGAAAGAGCTTGAAGTGCTTTAGAACCTGTTTCAACACCTTGGTACTTGATTGATGATTGAGCTTTGGGGTTCGGGGCTAGTTTACATTTGTGCTTTGATGTAAATAGTTTAGAAGTCGGTGCCCTATTGCTTAAATTTGTCTCTGTTTCTAATTAACTTTAGTTCCGCACTGTTAATTTTATCTTAGTTTCATGATTGATATTGCGTTGCTACTGGGCCTAGACTTAAAACCTTTGAGAAATCTTCGGTCTCACAGTTAATTTAGGTTTTGTAATGTTTGGAGTAGCTTGATATTTTGTTGTATTTATAAAAATACACAAAATAATTATGAGAATGTTTTAGGAAGGAAATTGCAACAACTTATCTTGTTCTTTATTTTTTTTTCTTTTTTTTTTGTTGTTGGATGTTGTACTCTAAAACATTTTTGTCTGTACCCTAAATACCCTCCACTTTGAATAGGAAACAAAATAAAAAATGCTTATGCAGACAAAAATGCTTTAGAGTTCAACATCCAACCACAAAAAAAAAAAAGAAAAAAAAAAGAACAAGATAAGTTGTTGCAATCTCCTTCCTAAAACATTTTCATAATACAACAAAATATAAAGCTACTCCAAACATTACAAAACCTAAATTAACCCCGAAAAAAAAGACAGACATGTTGTAACAACTCATCCTATACTATATCACTGCAAAATATGATACAGAGGCGATAACAGACCGCAGTAAAAAACTCTACCACCATTGTCATATGTTTGTTTATGCTTCCTCCCACTCACATTCCCTTCTTGTAATTTGCATAGTGCATTCTAATAGCTGTCACACGGTCCGACAAAGCTATAAAAGAAATTAGATAAACATAATTGGTAAACATAAATGACTTTTGCAATTCCTCTGCAAAAGCATTTTTGATTTTGTTTCCTATTCAAAATGAAGGGTATTTAGGGAATTTTAATTAAATTAATTACAAAAATGGTTTTTTGATATTTTTAAAATGATTTAATAATTATAAATTAGATATTTAGATATATTAGTGAGTTTCAGAGGTTTGTAAGGATATATAATAAGAAATTTTGTAAGGATATATCTGTAATATTGAAGGTTTACAAAGATATACATGAAATTTTCCCTTATATTTACATAAATAACTTCTATTAAAAATATCTACATGTTAAGTGGATTCATTAAACTAGTTTGGTCAATAAATACAACTAGTTTTTTTCTAGCTAGCTAGTTAGCTACGACCATTTAAAAATAATTGTCATTATCTATTTTTATTAATAATTTATCTTCGTCCGTACAATCATCTTCTTCTATGAATCTATGGGGATGAAAAGTTTTTATTTTGTTTCCAATAATAACAATCTTTGACCGGATGACCTATTGTTATTCTTGACACAAAATAAGGTATTTTTATTATAGATTATTTTTCAAAATAACATTTTAGTTTGTTGTTTTATGAATTTTTGTTCATACATACATACATACAAAATCAGTTTCATCAGCGTACCTATGAGATTCCAGCGTACGATATTGTGAATGATCATTCACATATGCTTCTTTCTGCATAGATGTATATAAGACAACATTATAAAACTTTTTATCGAAAGGGGCAATATCATAAATCTTGTGAATGGTAAAAAAAGATCATGTGAATGTTGTGAATGATCATTCACTTGGATGACCATTCACATAAATGTGTATTAAACATTCACATAATTTTTAAGGACACACAAAGTGCGAATGTATGTGAAATTCGTATATCATGTGTATAGCGTTAATTTAAACATGGTTATGAGAAAAAAATGACATTTTTCTTGTATTGTGTCATTAAATGACACTTTTCTTGCAGTGTTGTATATGTGTCCTAGAATTGGGAAGAAAGGAGTGAAAGAGAAAAAAAATAAAAGTTTATGTTATCGAAGACTCAGGAAAGAAAATTAAACATTATGTTCCATTGTAATTTACACTGATACGTATTTTTAAACATTCTTTCCTCTTCTTTCTTCCCATTTTCTTCCCATTTGGAAAGCTAGTTTTGAAGAAAAAATCTGTCGTACTTTATCTCCCCTTCTTTTGTTTTTCTTCCTTACAAATGACTAAAAAAACACAACTTTATTTTGTTTATCCCATCTTTCTTAACTTTCCTTTCCTTTCCTCTCATTAAATTGATTCGAGAACAGAGTGTAAGTGTGTGCTTTGTAAGGACATTCCAGAAACATTAGATCATGTGTTGTTTAAGTGTTCTAAAGTTAAATGGATTTGACAAAAAGTGCGAGGATGGTCGAATATTCCCTCTCGATTGGTAGCCTCAAGGAACGTCATTTTTGGAGGTGTGCATGCTGGTGCTCCCAGAGATAAGGTGGACGAGCGTTGTGTGGCTGTCTGGAGTATGTGAGTATGTTGTGTGGCTGTGTGGAGTATCTGGTGCTGGCATAATCGAATATGTTTTGCTTCACAAAAGAGTGGGAAAATGTTCCAGAAACAAGCTCTTTTGTGGATGAACAGAAGTAAAATGAGGAATTGGTGTTGGATGTCTGGATGTTCACCCTTTGGTCTTTAATATCTTGTTAATGTTTTGATATTGGTATTCTAAGGTTTATTGTTGGTGTTCTGTTAAGGTATCCTACCTCTTGCAGACCTCAAATGTTGAGATGAATTCATCGAGCAATAAAATATTAGCCTTTAAAAAAATGGATAAATGTATCAAAATATAGATTTCACATTTAATAAAATAATATAACATAAAAATATTATTTAATCTAAAATTATATATTAATATATCATATTATAAAGTTATACAAATTTTATAAAGATATGTGTGATTGTATGTATGTGTATAAATATATACAACCTGTGCCATGGCCCTGAGACTTGATAAACTATAATAACCCAACAGAGCGTCGAAAGTTATAAAAAAAAAAAAAAAATCAAACAAGACCTTGGCGTAGTTGTGAACTGTTATTTTTATTAAGCTAAAATAACCCAACAAATCATCAAAAGTTATAAAAAAAAACCCAAACAAGACCTTGGCATAGTTGTGGACTATTTGTGTCCATGTGTGCTTTTAAAGGAATGATATGTTCATTTTTAGTGTCTCTCTCTCTCTCTATATATATATATATATATATATATATATATATATATATATATATATATATATATAGATGAGATATATTGTGATATATATATATATATATATATATATATATATGCTCAAGTGAGTACCACCCATTATGCAGCGCACCAGAAGGTACCACTCTTAAAAGTAAATTTTTTGAATTTTTTTTCATGAACATGTTTTAATTAACATTGCACAGATTATATCTAGATTTCACGCAAATTCGAACAATCTAAGTGCATGAAATCATGCATCACATAAATGCACGTTCACATATATTCAAAATTATGTAAGTGTACGTTCACATCATTTTTTAGGAGCTAGAATATGTGAATGTATGTGAAATTTACATATGATCTACATGATGTTAATTAAAAACATGTTTATGAAAAAAAATATAAAAAAGTTTTTCTAAAGATGGTACATTCTAGTGCGCTGCATAATTAGTGATTCTCTCTCGAACTATATATATATATATATATATATATATATATATATATATATATATATATATATATATATATATATATATATATATATATATATATATATAAACTTATTAAAAGTATATATTACACGAGTTAATAAACAATAATAATAATAATAATATGCCCTTTAAGAGGGGGAAATGGTTACAAAACTACAAAACCATCCTCCCAAAACAAGCCCATCCGATTCTAAAAAAAGGAAATTAAAGGTGCCAAAAACGATAACGGAAAAAAAAAAAAAAAAAATTCGTCATAAACTTTTCAAAGTGAAATTAAAATTGAGGGGGTCATTTAGATCTAGGGGTGAGCTCGGTACCGGATCGTACCGAACCGGTACCGATCCCGAAAATACCGAAACCGAATTATTAGTTTTGAAAGAACCGAATACCGAGCCGTATAATTTTATATGGTGCCGGTTTTGTTCCGGTTTTGGGACCGGGTTTTCGGTTCCAGTCACGTATTGGGACCGAATATGGAAAATATATGAAATACCAAACATCAGTGGCGGACCCAAGATTTTCGGTTGCCGGTGGCCCAAATTTGAGCCGTGATTTCGATTTTACAAATTTATTAATTAGATTGGTTGGGTCGGGTTAACAACCGATAATATTAATTGAAATTTCATAAATTTTAAGATTGAATGAGATTAATGATATTGAATTTGGTGAAATGAACCAAAATAATAAATAACAATGACTTATTTGGTATTTAATTTTCGATGTTATATTATTAATTCATTGTTTTTTTATTTGTTACATTAAATTATAAATAATCATACTACAAATTTATTTATTTGATTGAAGATTATAAAACTTTTTGTTTAAATTATTCTAATTACGTTTTAATATTTAAAAAGCACGGTTGCACGTTCAAAAAACCATCTGTTGCACATACAAAAAATCGAAAATTTTACATTACGTAATAAAATTATTGGCGGAAGGACCGGTGGCACGTGCCACCCCTGGCATATACTTGGGTCCGCCCATGCCAAACATACATCACCAAATATTGCACCCAAATACCGAATACCGAATTCCTAATACCGAAAACCAAATATCAAATACCGAATACCGAACAATATTTAACGTTTTAAAGTTACGAATACCGAATTTTAACTAATTTATATATTCGGTTCGGGATCGGGATATTCAAGATAAATATGGTACCGAAACCGAGTGTACAGAATTTTAGCTAATTTAAAAACCGAGTACCGAACCGAATATGTTAATTTGGTATCGGTCGCAACCGGTTCGGGTTCGGAAAATGGTATCCGCCGCTCACCCCTATTTAGACCATCTTTGGGACATTAATAATTTTCATTTAGTTTCAGTTTTAACCTGCTTTGAATTTATTTTGGGCTTCTTCATGTCGAGATATTAAGGATCCGTTTAGTTTACCTGTTTTTGACAAAAACTTTCGTCGAAAGCAAGGTTTTCGGAAAACACATTCAGATCAATTACTTTAATTTTTTTTATATGTTTTCAGCTTTTAATTTTCAGTTTTTAGCTTTCAGATTTACAAGTTAAGTTGAAAACACATCTTTACGGTTTTCATATCTTGTTTTCTATTTAGTCACTCAAAACTATGTTATAAAGGGAAGTAAACAATGAAAATGCAAAACATATTATAACACATCTAAACACATTTTCATCTCTAAAATATGTTTTCTTAAAAACCATCATTTATTTAGTTTTATTAAAAACTCCAAATCAAAAATTCTCGCTTACTAAACACACCCTAAATTTTATCAGAATTTTGTACATGAGCTTGAAATATTTATTCGAATGGTAAGCTATCTAAGGACGTGTCAACCAAAGGGCCTTTGGCCTAGCGGTACCAATGTGTTATGTAAGTGAAAGGACCTACGGGTTCGACTCCCTTTGGAGGCAAGTTGAAATTTAGGTGATGAAAGCAAGTCTCAGGGTAAAGGAGTAGTTTAGGAGTAGAAGTAGTATGGTTTGCCGTTAAAAAAAAATAAAAAATCTAAGGACGTGTCAGTTCAGACCAAGGACAAGTCCGTTCAAGTAGTAAGATAGCCCGGATAGGTTGCAATATGTGGCTACGATTTTGTATAGTAATTAAATAGTGACTCATTGCTAAACCAAGAAACTAGGGATGGCAACGGGCGGGGAATGTAAATACCGTCCCCGTTTAAAAAAACCACGGGGACTAAACGGGGATCCCCATCTAGTACGCGGGGAAACCCGTGGGGAATCGGGTAACCCATTTATAAATCAATGATATGAAATTGAATCACGTGGTTCATAATTTAAGCTTAAAACGTCCATGTATGTTAAAATTTTAATACTAATATTAAATTAAATTTGTAATACCTATCAAATGATAACGAAAAAAACATTATTTCATCAACTTATAAGTAAATAAATAAGTATTTAAATTATACGTAATAATTTTTATGTATAATATTTAAAATAGATAAAATTATTCTATCATTTATATATAATATATACAATATAAATAGCATGTTGCTATTAAAGGTAATCGGGGATTTAAACGGGTTATGTAATCGGGTATACGGGACGGGTATTAGCAATACCATACCCGCCCCGTCCCCCGTTAACTTAATCGGGTTCGGGAAAACCCGTCCCGTTTAGATCGGTTTTCGGTTTTCCCCGTTTGCCATCCCTACAAGAAACTATATGATTGATAGCTACTGCAATTGTAGCTAGCTTGTAATTGATATAATCTAATATAAAAGTCATAAAAAAGAAATATAAAACATAAAATATAACAATAAAGTTATTATAAAATTTTATTTTGAACGAGAAAGGACATGAAATTCATATTCATGTCAATAGAGATAATCAAATGTTATTCTGTTACCAAAAAAGAAAGTATAAAATTAAATTTTATTTTCTTAATTGGTCATCAATACATTTTTTTTGTTAAAATTGAATTTATGTTATCTTTATTGGCCTAGAAATTTTCGCATCATCTTTATTGTCAGTTTTTGTCTTGTTACATTTGTTGGTAATTTGTCCTGATCTAATTTATGATTTTTCTTCCCACTTTCTAACTTAACCAATTAAGAACGGGTCGTGCTATGTGCACACTCCTCGTAATTAATTTATACTAATCACATAACATTTTTGTCTCACATGATTTTCGTTAATGACGTGAGATCTAATAATTAA
Source organism: Centrapalus pauciflorus (assembly GCA_020465985.1). Taxonomy (NCBI): domain Eukaryota; kingdom Viridiplantae; phylum Streptophyta; class Magnoliopsida; order Asterales; family Asteraceae; genus Centrapalus; species Centrapalus pauciflorus. Next base: position 26,396 of record JAANYP010009377.1, on the reverse strand, counting down.
ACTATATATTCGTTTTACACTAAAGAAAGAATGTATATAATTAGCATCGAGAGAGAGCGTGATCAAAATCACCCTTAATGAAGGATGCATATAACAACCTCGTTGTGTATAAGTCTTAACTAATAATTTATCGTTGTTGTAGCAATCATCAATCACCAATGCAACTATCATAACAACACACATTTTCTAATCGTGGACCCTGTTTCCTACCCCATCATCAAGATACTTAGATATAACTACAAAACAAATATTGAGTTTGAACTATGGTTGTTAAAACCCTGATCTCGATCTTAAGATTTTATGATTTTATGATTATCATAAGAAGAAAACGAGTTGTTTGTTCATAGGATCAATCTCTCATGGGTAAGATTTTAGTCAGGATTTCAAGATCTATTGTAGGATTTTAAGATTTCCATCCATTCTGATCTTATACATTTACTAAATAAAAAAAATGATAAATGGGTTAACATTAACAAATAAAAAAGTAATGTGTTAACTATCTAATTTGTGCTTAATAGCAATTTGCATATAATCTTAAAATTCAATAATCTAAAATATAAATATTTGCATATAATCTTAAATCATCAAATTCTTAAGAGTTATATTAAACTATCTTTATAATGTTTGGATTCTAAATATTTTATGAAGTTTTAGATATAAGTTATGATTCATATAAAAAAAAGTGAGAATGTTATTGTTATTTGTATTTCAAGCACAATCACAATCGGATTGATTTCTTCAGAAAAGATGAAAAGTACGGGTCACAATTGAAATGTGAATTATGGCCAAAGTTACATCAAACATCCTTATAAAAAAACCTTATATACCTTCTTTACAGGAACTTTGAAATAAATGCAAAACAATCCGTAGACTTTGTTTTACAACTCAAAATAATATTTCCAGCAATCTTCCGCTTTATAAAAAAACGTCTAGATGTATTCTCTGAAGCCCAACGTCCTTTTAAATATTCTAGTAACTCTTCTGCTTCTGAGTCGTGTATCTATCTTGTCAAGAAGCTTAGTAATCAAACTCGTTCTTGTTTTGGCATGCAATCCTGACTCCTCTTTCTTCTGTCTTCGTCCAACTTCTCTCTCAAAGCTACCACAATCATTCTTAAAGTTACATCAAAGGACTTATTCACTTCAATAACTCTCAAAAATATTCATAGATCATTCCCTAAATATATCACTTCAAGTATTAATTCTTGTATCAACAGATATACTTCATCCTGTATAGGAGTAGTAGTAGGATAGTTTGTCGTTTAAAAAACAAAAAAACAGATATACTTCATCTAGTTCAATTTTCCACAACTCTTGATTTAGAGCAGTCACATTGATTCTTCTCAATTCGTGCTCAACACCAATAGGAAAATGTTGGACAGACATCATGACCATCTTGGTATACATGAAATGAAATATGGTCTTTAACGCAAATCTATAATCTACGATCGATTCTATACGTACATCCCAATGTTTAATAAGAGAGAGAGTTAAGCTTAATTGATGAGTTTCACATTATTGTCAATAAGAGATAAATGTTATATATAAAGGTACTATATTATATCCGTTTTCAACTTTTTAAAGTGAATGTCAAAAGTTTTTTTTTCCATTCATGTCAACATTGATCGATGACATGAGCCAAATCATATGATGTATAATCTGTCATTTAGACATTCACTTTTAGTTACGTGTACCCTCTCATACCTACTACCTCTTTCCAACCTCTCCTATGCAAATTGCCTCTCTCTCATTTCCACCCCAACTCATACTAAAAAAAGGTATTTCGATAACATAAAGTGACATTAAAAGTGTTAGTAAAAACTATTTAGGTCTTAAATTATTTTTAGAGTGTAGGGCTTAATTAGAGGAATTTGGTTCATAGATTATTTTAGAGATTTTGAAGGAATCTGATAGAATAGGAAAGAACATTTTATTGTCATGGTATGTTTGACCGTCAAATTCAACGAAATGACATTTCTCTTTCGAACAATACATTCCATCCACTAAAAAAAATACATTTTCCTTGAGAGTAGTCAAGTAATGAACATTCCATTCTTGACATATTTTATTATTTACTTATATCTACCATATCGACCCAACCCCATCAACCCTACGCATACCTTGTCCACCCACCCCATCCTATCCTACCATCAATTTATCCATCTCACCAAACTTACCACATTTCTTCCAACCCTTATATTACACCCACTCACGCTATTGTACCCCACATCAACCACCTTACCCTACTACCAATATGCCTACCAATTATATTACACCCAACCCAACCCAACCCAACCTACCTTACCCAACCCATCCCGCCCTACGTTACTCCACACACCCCACCCATTTTACCCTACCACCAATATACTCACCGATCATATTTACCACATCCCTTCTCACCTTTATATACGCACCTTATCCCAACCACTCTCCTACCACCGATCTACTCACCTATCAAACTTATCACATCATTTCCTACCTTTACATTATGAACACCCACCCTATTTAATATTATCCTACCATATCATATCCCAACTCTGCTTTTAAACTACCTACCTAATCTTACCCACCCATACAACCCCAAAATGACACCTAGCCCACTGAACACCATCAAAATTATTTTGCTTATGTAGTAAACATAAATATTTAATGTTATCATTTTAGGACTAACAATTAAAAATAAGAATGTGTTTTAACTTATATATCGATAATAACAATATATTTAAAAAAAAAGCATCAATAATGACAATAACATTTTATTTTGCTACCAATAATAATTATTTTTGACCTGATGACGGCATACGAGGTCACTAATGCTATTATTGATAAATAAAAAAAAAGTTGTTTTTTTTTTCTCTTTGGCCTTTAGGTTGTGTGTTTCTCCCACGTACACTCTTCTTCATCCTTTTTCAACTCCTCCAAATAAAAATCAATCAAGCATGAAATTATCAATTTCAAGGTTGGTTTAGTATGTATATCAACTTCCCTACAACTATAACGTCACCTTCTTTCATATTTGTCAAGATCTGATTGCAAACTGATTAGTACTTAAGAATGAGATCACAAATCAAATCTTGAGTTAATTAATTTATTACCATAGAAGTAGATAGAATAATATGAACTAGTCCATTATATAATTCTTTTCCATGTAACCCACTTGACATAGATCAAGGGGCCAGTGGCCACCACCAAAGGTGGGAGGGATTCCCATTGGTTAAGGTCTCGAGTTCGAGCCTTGCCAAAGACGTTTCTGCTTAGGTGGAGGTGTGGGGTTTGGTATTCACCCTCTTGGTGTCTAACAATGGTGCTAATAACTAACCACTAACATAATCTGTTAAAATTTTTATTTCCATATATACGTTGAACAACAAATTGTTTTATACCCGAGATGAATTACATATTGGGTTTGAGATTGAGTTAAAATTAAGAGTAAATTACAAAAATGGTCCCTGTGGTTTGTTCAAAATTATGAAAATGGTCTCTCAACTTCCAAAGTTGCAGTGACAGTCTCTCAAACCACTTTTTACTTGTAGAGTTGAACCTTCTATTATAAAATTTTTTAAAATGACGATTTTGCCCTTATCTCAAGTACAAGTTTGGTAATTTCAATTTTCTTGATTTTTTATTTTTGGTCTTAAATTTGAAATATTAATTTAATAAATTATGATTTAATTCATTATTAAATATATTATTATTATTATTATTCTCAATAATAATAATAATAATAATAATAATAATAATAATAATAATATTATTATTATTATTATTATCATCATCATCATCAATTATACCTATTTATTTTGTAAAATAAATACATATTTATTTACTAATATTTTTTTAAGTACTTAACTAGTCTATTTATGCATCTTTTTATGTATTCAATTTATTTATTAAGGTTTTACTATTTATATTTTATTGGTTAAACTATTTGTATAATTTTATTATTTATATTTTTATATCAACCTATTTCATTCCGTTAACAAATTTTACTTTAAACTTACTCATTCATTATGTTTTGATTTAAGTTTACTAATTTATTATTTTTTATATAAATATTCTGTTACTCTAATATGTTTTTACTTAGATTTATTATTTTATTTGTTGGATTTAAATATTTTGTTATGCCAGTACATTTAGATTTCAATTTATTATTTTATTTGTTTTGATTTAAATTTTTGCTACGTTAATTTTAAGTAAAAGTTAACAAAATATTTAAGTGTAAGAGAAGAAAACATATTTTGATTTAAGTGACTATAGTATTTTAGTCTTTTTGATTTACAAGTTTGTACATTAACATGTTTTATTCAATTTCACTTAAATATTTTATAATTTTCACTTAAGTATTAACGTAGCAAAAATTTAAATCAAAACAAATTAAATAAAAAAATTAAAATCTAAATGTACCGGCATAACAAAATATTTAAATCCAACAAATAAAATAATAAATTTAAGTAAAAACATATTAGCGTAACGAAATATTTAAATAAAAAATAATAAATTAGTAAACTTAAATCAAAACGTAATGAATTAGTAAATTTAAAGCAAAATCAACATAAATTCAAAATTTATTAACGGAATGAAATAGTTTGATGGAAAAATATAAATAATAAAATTATACAAATAGTTTAACCAATAAAATATAAATAAATTGAATACATAAAAAGATGCATTAATAAACTAATTAAGTATATAAATATAAATGGATTTATTTTACATATAATTAATAATAATAATTAGAATAATAATAATAATATATATGATAATGAATTAAATCATAATTTATTAATTTAATATTTTAAATTTAAAATCAAAAATAAAAAATCAAGAAATAGGACCAAAATTGAAATTACCAAACTTGTAGGTAATAGAAGGGCAAAATCGTTATTTTTAAAAATTTTAAAAATAGAAGGACCAATTTTGCAAGTAAAAAGTGATTTGACGGACCGTCACTGCAACTTTAGAAGTTGAGAGATCGTTTCCATAAATTTGAATAAACCACAGGGACCAATTCTGTAATTTACTCTAAAATTAATATTGGTTGAATGGGTTTAAAAATTAGTATTGGATTTATTGGGTTCAATTTTTGAAATATGATTGGATGTTGTTGATTTATTTTTGTTGTATTAATTATTTATTTAGTTATTTAATTAGGCAATTCATTTTTTTGAGGTATTAAAATTCTTTTAATAAAGTTTCAAAAATAATTTTTTTAATACTATAAATTGCAAACATAAAAATTCACCGGTTGCACATATTAAATTTTTTAAAAAAATTTCATTACGAAACGAGGTTATTTGAAAGGGGACCGCTACACGTGCTACACTCAAGTTAAACAATTTTAATATTGTAAGCCTAAGTAACTTTTACAAGTTAAACGAAGTTATTATAGCAATAAAATAAATATACAATGATTTTTGAAAATAAATTATTAGTCTTGAAATTTTAAAAATAAAACAATAAATATTTGAATTAAACATAACATAGGAACATAATCAAGAACTAACGTTTCCTTAGTTTTTAATAGAAATATATCTAGAATCTATTTTACCTTATATTAACAATAGGTGCTGTAAATTTTGAAATTTGATTCCATGAAACTATTTTTTTATTTGGAAAATGTCACAAAATAACTATGTATTTTTGAGTTTGTACATATTTATGTGATTTTTTTATACAAATTTGATGATCAAACTTTTAAAATAGTTTCATTTGTGTAGTTGAGTTACCTAGAAACTAGGACTAAACAATTTCCAATTCTTAAGTGGACCTTTTTTTTTTTTTTTAAAATGACATAAGATATTATGTACTTTTGAGTTTGTATACTTTTATGTTGTGTATTTTTTTATTAACATTTAGTACTCAAACTTTTAAAATATTTCAATTAGATAGTAGAGTTACCTAAAAATTGATATCAATCTATGGGAAATATTTTATGACATTGAATTTCAAAATCTGATGTGACCTATTTTCGTCTACAAAAAACTTCTAAACACAATATGTATCAAATCGAAAACATATCTTTTTAATTTGATACATATCGTATTTAGTAGATTGATTCTAGGGTTTCAATTGGTAGGAGATGACATATATCTTTTTATTTTGATGCCTATTATGTTTAAGAGTTCTTTTATGGAAGAAAATATGTGTAAATGTAGAAACGGGTTGATATCGGTTTCACATAACCCAACTTACTTAATTCTAACATGTTTAAAAGTTTGACTACTAAATGTACATAAATATAAACGTGTACAAACTCAAAAGTATATAGACAATTTATGACATGTTTTTAAAAAAAAGTCCACATAAACATTAGAGTGACCCGTGTACTCAAGTCGATGAGGCCAGCGGCCTTGCCAGTGACGATTTCCCCGGTGGGAACAACACCCCCCCTTGCGGCCTCGCGTGCATAAACCTCTCCAATGGCCTTTTCTTTTTCTTTTTTGTTTTTTTGTCTCAACGGTCAAATGACCGTTTTTATATTAAATTAATTTTTTCCCTATAAATACAATCATTTCATTCACAACAATTTACACAAAACCAATCTATCATATTTCAATTCTTTACAAAAATCTCATATTTTACATCAATATTTTACAAAATGGATCCGTACATGTCTTTGTCATCATCATCATTGGATCCGTATAGGTTATCGTTGTCGTCATCAGCATCGGATGAAGAAGAATTTGTGTGTACTCAATAAGTTGTTGCAACGTTTTTGATTGTACTACATGATCAACCTAGTCAAAGAAACGTAATTCAGAGAGATCGTAAAGCTGTAAATTAACGGAACATGATATAAATATGGATACTATCTTGCTGCCGGGATATACCCCGAGTGGACAACTTTTGTGAAAGCTTTTTCGTGTCCAAACGATGACAAACAATTAAGTTTCAAGGCAGCACAACAGTCAGCAAGAAAAGATATTAAGTGAGCTTTTGGTGTCCTTAAAGCTCATTCGCTATAATAAACAATCTCACACGACCATGGGGCCCACGAAAAGTTAGATGCATAATGTATGCTTGTGTTATATTACACAATACGATCTTACAAGATGAAGATTATGTGATATGTACATTGAACAACTTTCATCTTAACAACATTCTGTTTCTAATGAACAATATTTGCAGACGTTATTGGAGATTCGTAATCGGGAATCACACAATAATCTTCGATCGGATCTTGCGGAACATATTGCAACAATCCATTTAGCTGGCCAGTTCGTAATTTATTATTTCTAGTTTCGTAACTTTTATTTATAATTTCTTGTAATTTTTAATTTTTAGTTTCGTAAGTTTTAATTTTAGGGTTTTTAGTTTTTAATTTTATTATGTAACGTTTTTAAGTTAGTCTTTATAATATTAAATATTTAATTTTTAAATATTAATTATAAATGAATATTATTTTATAATAAAAGATTAAGAAAAATAGAAAGTTAAGAATGATAAGTATTTCTTAAATTTTAGAATGAAAATAGTGGACAAAGAAAAGTTTATGTGACGCTGGTGTGTCCAAAATGGTGTATTTGGGAGGGGAAGATATACCCCCACCCTTAGTAGCCGACTAGTCACGGTTTTTAGATTTCCCAACTAGCTACCTAAATTGAGTATTTTAAAAAGTTTGATTACCAAATCTTTTTTTTTAAAGGCAAACTATCATACTTCTAACCTAAACTACTCCTTTACCCCAAAACCGACGGGAGTCGAACCCGTGACATCTCACTTACATATCTACCCTCTTACCAAATGAGCTAAACCCCATTGGGCATAAAAAAAAAATACAAAACATAAATGTATACAAACTTAAAAGTACATAACTAGTTGGTGTTATTTATACATTTATAAATTAGTTAAAATCAAAACATTATGAATTCTCTATTTCTAGTCATGCATATGAATCAAATTGTAAATATCATACTATCATGGTATGATACTGTAAATATTCCAAAGGTTTAAAACCCAAGTAAAAGTAAAATCAACAAAAGTCAAGAAAGCGGAAAACACACATCCACCATATTCAAAATAGGAAGAAAAAAAAAGCAAAAAATATGTATCCATGAATACATCATGTTCCAACTCAATATATTACTCCAAATCAAGAAATGAATAGGCCAGCATACTCTCCATGTTATCAACTAGGGTTATGGTTCCTCGCGCGTTGTTGCGGGTTTCCGTCATAAATATGTAGTTTTTATCGCTAAAAATAAGTTATGATGTTAAGAAATAGAAACATGTTCAATACTCCAATGATAACAACAACGTCAATGCATTTGTGTATTTAAGCATTAGTGGGTTACATGTTTTGTTTTACGAATTTGGTTTGACTCAATTGATGATGTCTAAAGTATATTTTTAGAGTGTTATATGAACAAAACAACATGTTTTCATGTTTTTTGTGGTTTCGCCTCTCCATGTTATTTTTTCCTAATAAAGTCCCTTAGGTTATTATATTCTTTCTGATTTTTGAAAAAAAAAATCAATCCTGTATGTTTTTTTAATTAAAAAAACAACATGTTTTCCATAAAAGCCCTCAAACTTAATGACTTTGTTGGCAAAAAAAGAAAAATTCTGAAAATCACAAACAAATAAATATCATGAGGATTTATTGGTAAAAAATAACATGGATATGCTATACCGCAAAAACAAAAAAAAACATGTTGCGTTTTTTTATATTAAGCCTCTTTATTACACAAAAAATATGAATAACAAAAGTTGATATTTTATATGCATCTTGTGAGACAAAACCAAAAACCAAAAAACAAAAACAAAACAAAGTAAATCACGGTCATTTAATTCTTCAAATTGAGGTGAAAGCGAAAAATTTCAATATTTAAATATGTAATTAAATATTGAAGAAGTTGATGTACAAATAAATAATTTTATTTACAAATAAACTATAAAAAATTGAATTCAATATTTATTATTTAAAGAGTTTCATATATAAAATAAATAAAATTTTTATGTATAAATATAAAAACATAAAAATAATGAGATATAATATTGTCCAACAATAACATTTTTTATTTAAAATAAATAGAAATGACGATATTACCTAAAATGTAAAAAATATTTATTATAAAATAAAAATACATTTAATTAATTTATAAATAAATTTATTTAAGAAAAAAAAATTTTGATGTATAAAAAGAAAAAAGTCAAAATACAAATTAAAATTTATATTTAGGCAAAAGAAAAAAACCAAAAAACAAAACAAAATATTACAAAAGGTGAAAATAAAAAAATTTCGTACTTTTTTTATTGAAGACAACAATCACAACATGTTATTCATTTAAATTGTTTGAACTATTTTTTCATGTTTTTATATGTATATTTATAATTTTAAAGTTTCTTAATCTTTATTGGCACAATATGACGGTGTAATTTATGCAAAAAAAACTTTCATGTTTTTTTATTTTACTTCCTTTTCATTTCTTTCATTTTTTCCCTCAAAACTATCTCTACACCCTATGGTAAAACTCAATATTCTACAATCACAACCGCCTCCAGTTATTTATATTATATTCAGTTTTAATAAGGTTAGTGTGTCTATATATATATATATATATATATATATATATATATATATATATATATATATATATATATTTTTTATTATTAATATATATCATATTTTTAATTTCAATTTATATATATATATATATATATATATATATATATATATATATATATATATATATATATATATATATATATATACATATATATATATATATATACATATATATATATATATCATATATATATATATATATGCATATATATATATATATACATATATATATATATATATATTGTTCCGTTAAATTGAGAATCTAAATGATTAGTTCATGAATTTCATAAATTCAACAAAAATTTAAAAAGTGAAATTATTCATCTTTTTTTTCTATCGGAATAATTTATAGATTGATTAATTGTTTTTACGTTCGGTTAAACTAAAAATCAGAGTTTCTCGTTTTTTTCGAGTGAAAACATTTAAAATTAAATCAGCTAACTTTATTTCCAATCGTTTAAATTTAATATGGTTCATCGTTTTTTGTGAGCAAAACTATATAAAAACTAATATGGTTAGTCCTTTTTTTGTTTGGTTAAATCGAAAATCGATGTTGTTAAATGTTCTTTCCAATCAAAAACGCTAAAGTTTAGATTAAATGGTTGTTTCTGCCATTTAATTAAATTGAAGACCGAAATGGTTCGTTATTTTTTTGAGCGAAAACTTTTAAAGTTGAAACGACGAACCATTTCAATTTTTCCAACGAAATGGTTAACCAAATGGAAAAAACGACCAATCAAATCTATTTTTAAGTATTTTCGACGGCATCGATTTGACCACATGTAAAAAACAACCATATAATCTTATTTATAATGTTTTATAAGAAAAAATGATGAACCATTCCGGTTTCCAATTTAATGAAACGGAAATACGACGAACCAATTTAATTTGAAGTGTGTGTGTGTAGGAAAGTCGTCTTAGAATACCACAAGAACATTTCTGTATAAATATAGAAAACCATAGGACCTTAAATGTAAGAAACCAAAAAGAGTTTTTTGTAATTATATATATAACAATTTACAACCTGCGTAAAAGCTACCTTAAACAGGCTGCCAGACAACTCAAGCAGGCAGGTAAGCAGCTGGCTTATTTTATTACTTTATATATATTATATAAGATTTTTGTTATCCTGTGATAACTTTTGATATATTGTATTTTATTAAAATTTGAATATATTATTACGATTGCATTATTTTTGTCTACATTCTGATATAAAATTTCGTCGTCGGAACCATTTTAGTTAAGCAGGCAGACATGCAGCTGCCTAAATATATGATTTTATATATAATAGAAATTTTTTGGTTGTTCTATTAAAACGTTTGTTATAATTTTATAAATATACAAATATATCGTTATGATCACTTTCCTTTAAACTACATTTTAACATAAAATTGTATTTCGTCTCAAACTATTTTAAAATGAATTTTTTTTATTTAGTTGATCAATCGATCACACTCTTTCGTTCACCGAATGGTAAAGCTAGCTGGCTGGCAGGTTAACGACAATTTTTTTATTACTTTATATATGATATATAACATTTTTGTTTTCCTGTGATAACCTCTATATTTTATTAAAATTTGAATATATTATTATGATCGCATTATTTTAATCTATATTCTGATATAAAATTTTTATCGTCAAAATTATTTTTATCAGGCAATTAGGTATACAACTAACTAATTATTTTATTTCATACATAATATATATTCGTTTTATTTATGTGTTATAACGTTTGATATATTATATTATACGAAATGACAAATATATCATTATGATCGCCTTCTTTTTTTTTTCTACATTCCAACATAAAATTGTTTTTCGGCTCAACTATTTTTAGAATGACAATATTTTTATTATTTTGTTGGTTGATCAATCACATTCTTTCCATTTATAAACTTAGATTGAAAACATAGAATGATCCTCAATTGAGATTCACGATCGGTACCTAATGTTATTTTATTATTTTAAAGTAATATGTTTATAAAAATACAATTTATGATCCCGTTGCAACGCGCAGGTTACATATCCCTAGTTAATAACATATATAAAAAGTAATACTAATTATTTAATCAAGTATCAACATATTATAAATAACTCAAAATGTTGTTATGGAGAATGATGATGTAATTGTCTTGTTATTTATTAAAATATAAGAACTCTTGCAAATTTTGAAAACTTGCAATTTTTAAAATCACTAAAACCAAAGCACAAAACGGTGCGTTTTGGTTTCGCTAATGTTAGTTATATAAATAACTAACAGTGAATCAATCGCAAGTTGGAGCTCAAACTCCACACTAAAACTTGAGCCCGAAACTCCACTCAAGCTCGATCGAGCCTATGTTTTGAAACTCGAGTTCGACTCGATAAACTACTCGACACTATCGAGCTCAGTTCGATTAAGTTCAAACAAAAATTAAGAAATCGAAATATAAATATAAAACATTCAATCTAATTTTATCCGAACAATAAGGACAAGAGTGCAAATATAAGAATATAATTTTAGATTTAAAGTTATATAGTAGGGCTAATAACTAATAATAGTAACAAATTTTGACATTTTTATCATTAATAGTAACATTATATATTTTTTATCATTTATAGTAACAACTTTTTTATTTTTCTTTCAATAATAGTAATGTTTTCAGTTGTCAAAAATAGTAACAATTTTTCATATTTTTATCAATAACAGTAACATATATCAAATTAAACCAAACTTTTTTATTTTTTTAAGTTTTTCTAAGATTTCATAAACACCAAAATAAACACAATTTAAGTTTCAATTTATGTAATTACATTACTACTATCTTTAGTGACTATTTTTTAATTTCATTAAATTTATTTATTTACAATTTTTATTTTTTCATAACCTTATAAATTTTTAATATATATTCTGAATATTTATTTACGATTAGATAATATTTGATTATTTATTCACAATTATATATAATATGAACGGAAAAATACTACGAATCATTTCAGTTTCACTTTTTCCAAACGAGAAAACAATGAATCATTCTATTTTTAGTTTTTCCCAAAAAGATAATATGAACTATTTTGGTTTTTTAGTTTTTTCGATTTAAATGAGTTGTAGTTTTTTTTAATGTAAAAAAATAAAAATGAAAATTGGTTGCAATATTTTTCAAGCAGAAAACTACAAACCACAATTATTCATATTTTTTGTGTTGTTAAAATTGTAACACCTCGTCTTTGAGAAATATTACGTGGATTCAATTTATTGGTTGATTAAATTATTAATATTGCGTTGGGGCAATGGTATAACGATTAGACCTGGCAATATGGGACACGACACGACAGACACGACACGTATACGACACGAAATTTTCGTGTACAGGTTTGATAAATTCATGTTTCATGTCAAAACAGATTGATCTGTTTTTGAAATTCGTGTTCCGTGTCTTACACGTGTCAAACACGAATTTACCTGTATAAACACGTGTAAAATACGTGTGATACGGATGATACGTCTAAGACACGTCTAAGACACGGAATTCAAATAAAATTATATGTTTTGGATGTTGGAAACTTGGAATTAGATGTTTTGGAAGACAGAAATTTTGGATTTATAAGTTCATATTTTTGTTAAAAATTCGTGTCTAATTCGTTTACAGGTTGTGTATTCGTGTTTTCGTGTAACACGGCTAAATTGCGTGTCGTGTCACAGGTAACACGAATTTTTTCCGTGTCGTATACAGGTTTCATAACCAGACACGTTTTTTATTTCGTGTCGTGTACATGTTTGGCAAATTCATGTCGTGTAAAATTCGTGTCTGACCTGTTACACGACACGAATACACGAATTGCCAGGTCTAATAACGATTAGTGGAATGAACACGTGTCGGGTCGAGTACACATGTCACCGGGTTATAATTCTAGCGGATTATTAATAATTATGAGACCACAGAATTAAATGGGAATAATTTGAAATATTGATAACACGGGGTCGGGTATCGGTGTCGAACCCGCGTTATAAACGATATGTTTATATGTATAACACGTTTAACTCTTTGCTTCCTTTTCATTCATACCAAAAACAATTGAGAAGTGTTGTGTGTGTTTGTAAGAGCAAACAGAAGGAAAAAAAAAACCGTAACGGATCGAATTAACCTGTGGAATTCATCTTCATCTTGGCTTGTGGTGTTCTTTAACTTGGGAAGATAAGAAACCGCTAATTTAAATGAGTTGACTGTGTTATAAGCTGTTAAATTATGGAAATTGGTTTAGCAAGTGTTGGCAAGTGGTTATGTATCGTTTTTATGAGTTGCAATATTTTTCATTCGGCAAAACTATAAACTGGAAATAGTTTTTTTCGTTGTTAAAAACAAAAAAATAAATGATGTTGCAATTATTTTGTACGAAAAATCAATATGATTTATAGTTTTTTGTAAAAAAAATCTAAAATATGATTGGGTCGTGGTTTTTCATTCGTGAAAGCTAAATGTTGAATGATTTGTAATCAATTTCATTTGTAATTTACTTAAAAGTCAATCAATTTGTAATTGTTTTAATTCCAAATGAAAAGTACTACGAATGACAAAGTATTGCGACCCATTCATTTTTTAGTTTTTTTTATGAATGGAAAAACCATGACTCATTGTGGTTTATAGTTTTATGAATGAAAAATATTGAGACTCATTTTGATTTTTGTTTTTTTAAATAAAAAAACTATGACCCATTTATATTGGAAAACTAAAAAATGGAACGATTTGTATTATTTTATTCGGAAAAAGTAAGAAAAGGATGTTTCGTAGTTTTTTAGTTGGAAAAAGTGAAAATTGAAATGATTCATAGTATTTTTTTTTCATTCATACTATATATTATTGTGAATAAATAATCGAATATTATCTATCCATAAATATTTGAAATACAAATTTGGTTTATTTTGGTGTTTATGAAATATTAGAAAACTTAATAAAATAAAAAAATTATGTTTTTAATTTGATATGTTACTATTAGTGATAAAAATCTGAAAAGATGTTACTTTTTTTGATAACTGAAAAGTTGGTGACCTGCTAAACAGGTTTGCAGGTCACCCATTACTATTATTGATAAAAAACTAAAAAGTTGTTACTATAAATGATAAAAAATAAATAATGTTACTATTATTGATAAAAATATCAAAACTTATTACTATTTTTGGTCATTTGCCCTATATAGTACTATAGTAGTGATAAAAATATAATATTATCAAGTTAAAAGGTAAAAATGTAAACATGTAAACTTAATCTCGATTAGGCTCGTGAGTCTATCGAGCAGACTGTTTTAATACTCAGACTTGACTCGATTACTACTCAATAGCTCGAGCTCGAGTTCGGCGCGATTAATGGCGAGTCGATTTCGAGTTTTTTGCGAGTCGATTTCGAGTAAATTTGTCTCGTCTCGTTTACACCCCTAACAATAACAAAACACACCAAAAACACATAAAATAGAGTAGTCCCAGAATGGGAGATAGGTCCTTGGTATGACAAGAGAGGATATCGGCGACGAAGGTCAAAGAGAGAATGAGAAATAAGGAAGACAAGAACAGTGGTATCAGTACTTGCTTATCTGAGTAACTATAATCATGGCGTCTGGTTGTTGCCTCGTGCGTATGTGAGGATGCATCAAAGGGCGGTGGCCGAGGCATGGTCGTGATCATGTGGGTCTCGAAAGATGCAACAAAGGGATTGAAACTTGAAAGTTATTGTTGTTTCATTGAGCTAGGAGGTGAGGAGCAATGTGGGGTGAGTAGGAGATGGGGGAGGAAGGAGCTTAATACCATATTTAGTTGACGAAAATTTTTCGTTATTTTTAGTTGTACTTTTTTAACAAATATTTTCAGATTTACTTCCCCAAAAAAGAAGTGAAATGAAAACAAGCTTCTAAACATGATTTTGGAAATTTGAAAACTCATTGTTTTCATTTAAATTTGAAAATTTGTTGAAAATAAGTTAAGTTTAGTTATAAATTTTGAAAATTTTATTTTATGAAATTGAAATTTTTTATTAAAAGAATAAGAAAATAAACATGTTTTCATAAAACTCTTGTTTTAATTAAAATCAAAACTCGAAACGTTATATTTTCATCGATTAAACATGTCCTCGAAAACCTAGATTTTTATTATTCTCTCCAATCGGATAACAATCAAAATTAGAGTTAATTGCATAGATGATGCTTTAACTAACCCAAATTGCAGTTATCGTCTTTTTTTCAAAAAAGTTGCATTCTGGGTGTTTTATTATTATTATTATTGTTATTATTATTATTATTATTATGAAAAAATTACAAAAAATGTCATTTAACCTTAAAAAGACTAAAATGTCATTGACTTAACAGATATATTTAACAGATTCTGTTATAAAGGAAATTAATTGCAACTTTTCGATACATAAAACACCCAAACTTTAACTTTTTTTAAAAAGGACGATAACTGCAATTTGGGATTAGTTAATAACTCTCAAAATTATTAACTCTGTTTGGAATAAGAAAACCAAACATATCCATACCTTTATTGTCTAACCTAATCAAATAAAGGACACCAATATGACAAAAGTTTGTAAAACAAACAATGTCTAAAATTTAAATGTAAATATTATGTAAATGTTAAAATGTGAAAATTTTAAAATTTTGTTTTTAAAATCACACTTTTTTAATATTAATTCTTTTATAATACATATCTATTTTGTTTTTATAACCTAACACTTAATATAAATAATTTTATAAATTTCGAATACATTATCATGAACACAACATATTCTTATCTACAAATCCGGCAAATTATAAAGCTCGCAGCCTAACAGCTCAAATAGATAGATAATCAACTGATACTTTATATACAATATATAACATTTTTGTTTCTCTATAATAACTTTTGATACATTATATTTCATAAAAATTTGAATATATCATTATGATCATATTATTTTTATCTACATTTCCATATAAAAATTATTACTGTAAAAACTATTTTATTTAAGCAGATAAGTATGCAGTTGACCATTTTTTATGTTATATATCAAATCTAACGGTTTTGTTTTTCTGTTATAACATTTGATATTATAAATAAAAATTTGTGGATATCATGATCGCATTATTTTTAATATACCTTCCGATATAAACATTTTTATTGTCCGGGCTATTTTGAAAATGATAACATTTTTATTGTTTAGTTGGCTGAATAATCACATTTTTCCCATTTATAAATTCAGACCGAAAACAGAGAGTGATCCTTGGGCGAGAATCACGATTGGTATTTTGTCAATTTTATTTATATATAACTGACTTATTTTCTTTTATAACCTTTAATATATTTAGACTTATAAAGGTTTGTAGGTCCCGAGAGGTTCCCAAAGTATATAGCTTTAAGCTGTAGAGAGGGGTGAATACAGCTATTTAAAAACTACACACTATTTTCTCAATGTTTGTATGTATTATCAACAATTTGTTAATTACAAACAAGCTTGAATGCGGAATAGTTCAAGCTGAGATGACAGATACAACAATATGTTTACTAGTCTAGGACAAACTCAAACTAGATTACAATGAATACACTCACTAAGAAGCACTCACTGTGTTTACAAGACTTAAGGGAACAGCTTATGTAAAACAGCTTAGACACACAGATACTGATTTACACAGAAGGCTTGCATGCATGAAAATCACACTTGCACGTTCACTCTTGGTTTCAGCACTTAGCTTTTTTTCACTACCCTTTCTGTCCTTAGAAGCTTCCTTTTATACTCACTCAGAGGAT
Organism: Centrapalus pauciflorus; assembly: GCA_020465985.1. Taxonomy (NCBI): domain Eukaryota; kingdom Viridiplantae; phylum Streptophyta; class Magnoliopsida; order Asterales; family Asteraceae; genus Centrapalus; species Centrapalus pauciflorus. The sequence continues at coordinate 9,079 of JAANYP010009377.1, read as the reverse complement.
CTAAGAGAAACAGCTTCATTGGACGGAATGAAAAAGGAGAAGTCTTGTTGAAAAGACAACATAGCCTTTTCTGCACTTTTCTGAAAAGCAGACTTGTCTTCACATGTGCAGAACTTTTGTCTTTTTACTTTGTCTACTGTTGCATTGCCTTTAACTAATTTAGGAATGTCAACTTTGCGTCTTTCTTCCTTGTAAATGCCTATTTTGATATAAGAAAAAGGTCTGTCACCCTTTTTCAAATAACCTTTTGTCTTCATGTTACAGAACAACTTGGGCAGGCTAAGCAGTTCTGTTTTCCACTTTGTCTTCGACTTTGTAAACTGATCTTGTAGTCAAAAACAATTCATGATGACTTGGAAACATATTCCATAAAGTGTTTAGCATGTTCACAAAGAACAGGTTCTGTTCACAAAGAACAGAACACTTTAAAAGTGCCCAAGCTGCTCACCAGTGTAGAGCAGCGTAGACAGTTTATGTCCAGCCTGTTCAGCAGACAGAGCAGCTTGGACAAACTGTCTTAGTTGCAACACATGCAACACATAGAACAGCTTATGACTAATCTTGCAAATCATTTTCAGGCTTCAATAAGGCATATAACAGGCCTTAAATTCAACCTTCAAATGCATCAACAGGTTTGATCATCAATCTCCCCCTCAGATGTAGAACAGGTTTGACTGAGGCCTTTTTGTGCCTAACAATCTCCCCCTATTTGCAATAGCCAGTCTAAGCTGGTCTTATCAAAAATCATTGTATATTTTTACAGTACATTTTGCAGAATTGAAATTACAACATTACAGTAAAGTAAAAGATCAGTTTATATATACACTGATTCTTGATTACATACAACAACACATGTTTTTACAAGAGTACAACTAATGTACTAAAGTATTTTACAACTAATGTAAAAGAAAAGATTACAACTTATGTAATAATGTACAACTAATGTACAAGATGTACAACTAATGTACAAGATGTACAACTAATGTACAAGATGTTTGGACTGTTTGAGTTGGGAGCAAATAATGGCAAGCCTGTCCAACTGATGGACAGCTCCCATTCTTCACCTACCTAGATGGCAGGTGGACTTCATTACACTGGAGGGGGTTCCTGGAACATCCTTTCCATTTCTTCTCTTGTATCCTCAAGTTCCTGAACTTCACTTCTGATGAACATGAACTTGGGATCATTAAGCTCTCCTCTTTCATAGAAGCCTCTGAGCTGATCCCAGACGGCTGCTCTCCATCTGCTAGACTGCCTAAATGAAACTGCAAGTCTGAAGGCGGCAAGTTGTCTCAGATCAACTTTGTATAGCTCTGAGGCTCTTTGGAAGCACTTCTTCTGAGTTAGGGGATCTATAAAAAATGCCCCCAGCTCAGGTTCTTCAATAATTTTGCCATCCTCAAACTCTATTCCACTTGGCAGGCTATGATCAACTCCCTTCATTTCAATGTCATAGTCGCCCTGTTCGATCAGTGTAAGGAGTAGCTCCATCTCTGTGTCCTTCTTTGTTCTCCTGGCCTTTATTTTTGGATGTGTCACAAAGACACCTTCACTAATTTCCTTAGATATCAGGCCAAGATCCTTTACTCTTTCCATCAACTTCTTGACATATGCCCTGATCTGTTTAGCAGTTTCAGACTTTGATTCACTCAAGGCAACTGCCAGCTCAATCCACTCCCTGTATCCCATCTGTGCTACATCAGTGTGGTCATAAGTTTCCAATTCTGGGCCTGTTGCACCCATCCTTGTTATTTTAAGCTTCCAATGACTGCCTTTCCTTGATACAGGGACAGCTTTGACAATTGCTTCCTTGGCTAGCCTTCTTTCAGCAACATCATGAAACTTTTTCTTGGCCAAGTTGTCAAAGTGATATTGAGCTCTTGCATGGGGTACTGTTGATTTGGTCACAGAGACCTGAGTACCTTTCTCTACTTCCTTCTCTTTCTCCCCTGCTGATTGTCTGGCAGCTTCCATTATTTTCTTTTGCACCTCCAAGGTAGACATTTTAGTTTTCTTTGCTTCTTGGAGGGCAAAAGATTTAGCAGCTTTAGCAGATTCTTCTTCTTTTCTCAATTCCTCCAGAGCTTGAAGCTGTTCTTCTCTAAACTCAAAGTACTTATGCATAGGAAGACCCATCTCTTTAGCCCTGGCCTTGTGAAATTGAATTTCTGCCTGCTTCTGCTGCATGGGATCATCAGCTACCTTTTCTTTTCCTTTAGCTGCTGCTGTAGTGACAGCAGCCTCAGGAATTTCCTCTTCTTCTTCTTCAGATAGAATTAAGTGCCTCCTTTTACTGCTAGGCCTGTCCTCAGGAATGACTTCCTCCCCCTTAGACTGAGCAGGGTTTGGAGAGACAGCCTGAGTAGGCATAGCAGCTTGAGAGGCACCTTCAGCTGCACCTGTTTCAAAGACATCTGATGGCTGACCAGTGTGAGTTGCAGACACTGGTATCTCCTTAGGAGAAGAAGTTTTCTCCCCCTTAGACTTAGTCTTCGAGGCAGATGACTTCTCCCCCTTTGAAGGAGATGAAGCAGCGACTTCAACACCTGGTCTGCCTGAAGACACAAAGTCAGCAGGCTTGCCAGCAGGTTTAGAAGAAGGTTTAGGACCAACAAGGCTAGTCACTAAGTAAGCCAAGTTATCCTTCACCTCAGTAAGCTGGGAAAGACAGGTCTGAAGAGAAGTGGAGTGGGAATCAGCAAGGGATGTGAGCTTAACAATGTTTTCCCTGTCAGACGCTGTGAACAGCAGAGTTTGCAGCTGTGCAAGATGAAGTTCTAGAGAATCTTGCACATCAGCAAGATCTGATGACACAGAGTTTGATAGGGAGCCAATTAGAGTTTGTAAGCTAGCCAGAGTGGCTGGAAGGGTAGAGTTGCAAGAAGTGAGAAGTGATGACAGCTGTTGGGAAATGGCTGTCATTGAGGACACAGAGTCCTGCTGAATGGAAAGAATAGAGGAAAGGGAGGTGGACACAGTTTGCAGCTGAGCAGTGAGTGCTAACAGCTGTGGAGATTGATCAGGCTGTGGAGTGGTAGGGAAAGAGGCCTTGAACGAATCAAAGAACCCCTGAAGTTGTGCAGACACAGAGTCTGATATGATGGAGGGTAGAGAGTTCATGGTATTTTCCAAAGAACCAACTTTGTTGGTCAGTAAAGAAAGCTGATCCTTCAAAGGCAGGTCTTTGGGAGATGGAGGTGTATGGGTAGATTGTTTTGAGTGGGTAGATGGAGAAGATGATGATGAGGCTGGTGTTTGAGGATGTGATGGAGAGGGAAGAGGGACTTTGGACAGAAGCTCCATAGCCTGGGCAAAAGTAAGATGACCCAGGTTGGAGGGATCAAGGGGTCCTTCAGCAGCGGCTGTAGCTGCATCACCAGGAGAAGGGGATGATGTTTGGGGCCTTTCAGATGCTCCTTGTGTTGCAACACCCTCATGAAGACCAGTGGTGGTTCCCTCTGCAGTGCCTTGGTCTAAAGGCACCTCATCATTGGGAGATGGGATATGCATTTCAACATCAGCAGTGGTGAAACCTGCTGATGGAATTTGCATGGAGGGAGCAGCCTCACCAGAGGGATGGTAGGATCCCTGAGGTTCATCAGCTTGGGATGTTGGTCCCTCAGCAGCTGTTTGGTGTAAAACAGCTGGATCATGGGGAGCAGAAGTTTGAGGCTGAACTGCTGATTGGTCTATATCAGCAGCGTGGGCACCTCGTGCAGACTCAGGGTGTGAAGAGATTTTAGTGGGGGACAGTGTGGACACAGTATGGAGTGGAGAGGGCTCCTGTCTTTCAATATCCTCAGCCTGTTGGGAGGCTGGGATAGTTGATGTGGGTATCTCCGTTTGTACAATTGGTTCCTGTTGGGAGGAACCAGAGGGTCTAGGCTGACTCTGGGTTGACTCAGATTGGAGTGAAGCATGCTCCAGATGAGCTGAACCTTCTTCCAAAATAGGAGAGGCAGCTGAGGTTGCTTCTTTTTCAACTGAACCCTGTTGAGAGGGAACAGAGGAGGTGGTTTTGTGGGCTGTTTTCTTTTTGGCTAGAGATTTGTGTTGGTAATGAATTGATGATGTGGGTGATTGTGGAGAGGGGAGAGGATCTGTATGGACAGGGTGTGAGACTGGGTCAGGAACAGTGGGGCTGGCCTGTTCCATAGTCTCTTGTGCCACAGAGGCACCAGCCACAAAGGCTTCAGGCTCAACAGATGAGCCAGGGTGAGGAGTCTGCTCTTCCTCAGCCACAGAGGCTAAAGGAGCAGTCTTAGACTGAGCTGTTTTGGCCTTCTTTTTCACAGGCCCAGCTTCAGTTGCCAGGGTCCTTTTAACAAGTTTGGACCTGGCTTTGGATTTTGTTACGGGAGCAGCAGCTTCTGGATCCACCCTCACATCAGAGGGTCCTTCCACCAAACCTAACAGCCTCCTCATTGGTGTGGATAGAGGAGGCTCATTTTGCAGGACTGGAGTATGAAAAATTCTATTCCCTATGACAGGGAATGCAGCAGACTTAAGTAGGGGCTGAGAGTTGTAAAGTTGCTCACCACAAACATGGCTGAAAATGAGGCTCAGAAACCTGGGATACCGGACAGCAGCTGGTCTTGGCTCTTGCTGCACCAGGTTTCTCATGTTTGAAAAGATCCACTTAGCCATGTCAAGAGTAGTCCCATCCACTAGCTGTAGGACTATTGGAACTTCATCTCTACTGAGTTGGTCGAAGGAATCAACCTTGCTGCTGAAACACATCACCACAGAGGCGAATAAGAAGCTGTAAGTGGGTGACAACTCCTTCCTGTACAATGTTGCTCCAATTTTGGGTTCTGCTACACCACAGAAGCGTAGCAGATTTCCCATTTGCTCGTTCTCAGGTTGGGGCAGATCATAAGACTCAGTAACAGGCAGATGAAGAACCTCCCTCAGAAGATCAACTGTTATCTCAATGGATTGAGTTCCATTAAGAATAGTTCCTTTGATGACCTTAGTGTTGGGATTGTAGGAGCATGTGTACCAGAATTCATACACCATCTCCTGGTACAGGACACCAGGAGATGCAGTCATGGCGTAGTTCAACGGATGAACTTTCAGAAACTCCACCATTTGGTCATAGCCCTTCCCCACATAGGTTTTGGGGATTGTGAGGTTGGCAATGTAGTTGGTGGGCTTAATGGTCAGCATTGTGGTGATTGATGAGTGTTTGACAACATCCTCACCAACAAACACTGGGAGAAAGGGATTAGGTCTGTGAGCCATTTAGGAATTTTTTGAGGTTGAAGAAGCAAAAGACACTTAGTCGATTTTAGGGTTCTTGAGGATTTCTGGAAGTGATGAGGAAGACGAAGATGAAACTGTATTTAGGTATTTATAGGATTTGAAAGTGAGTGTGTATGAGAGAGAAGATTTTGGGCGGTTTGATTTGAAAAAGTCGTTAACGAAAAACGGAACGGTTGTCCATGTCAGACCGTTTGTCAGACCACTCGATTTCTTTTTAATCACTTACACACGTAATCCACATTATTCGCAGTAATTAAGTTAAATAAAACATTAATTAAGTAACTTAATTGTGAAGAAAGGTAGTTAAAATATTTGGTCTAAGCTGTTGGTCAACCCTGTGATGAGCAGAGTCAACACATGTGATTTACTCTTCAAGCTGTTCTTCCTTCAAACTGTGCCTTCAACGTGTTCTCAGTTGTGAGAACAGGTTGGGTTCAATATTTGAACAGGTTACAAGACAAAGGCTTGTAAGGCAGTGTGAAGGAATGAACAGGTTGAGGATTGAATCATCAGAGCAGGCTGGACTTACAACTTGTTTGTTGTTCAACCTGTTCTGTGCTCAAGCTGTTCAAGTTTTTTAGAAAAATGGCTAAGTATAGAACATGCATAGCCTGTTCTGTCTAAGCTGTTCTGAGAGACTTGAGCAGTGTGAGACATATAACTTTATAGACCTGAGAGAACACTTAATCACTCTTATTTAACATGCCCAGCTTGCTGACAAGGTAATTAAACCTTGTTTCATCCATAGGTTTGGTGAAAATGTCTGCAAGCTGTTCATTTGTGGAAATAAAACTTACCTCCACATTACCTTTCTGAATGTGATCCCTGATGAAGTGATGTCTGACTTCAATATGCTTTGTTCTTGAATGAAATATTGGATTGTTGGAGATGGCTATGACACTTGTGTTATCACACAGAATAGGAGTTTTCCTATACACAAGGCCATAGTCTTCAAGCTGATGCTGCATCCACAGAATCTGCCCACAGCAGCTTCCAGCAGCAATGTACTCAGCTTCAGCAGTAGAAGTGGACACTGAGTTCTGCTTTTTGCTACTCCAACTGATCAACTTTCCACCAAGGAGTTGACATCCACCTGTTGTGCTTTTCCTATCTAACCTGCAGCCTGCAAAATCAGAATCTGAATAGCCTGTTAGTTCAAGGCTTGAGTCTTTGGGATACCAAAGACCTAAACCTGGTGTACCCTTCAGGTATCTGAAGATTTTTTTAACAGCAGCTAGATGAGATTCCTTTGGATCAGCTTGGAACCTAGCACACAGACAGGTGGCAAACATAATATCAGGTCTACTAGCAGTTAAGTATAGCAAGCTCCCAATCATGCATCTGTAAGCTGTTACTAAAACAGCTTTGCCACTGGCATCAGCATCCAATTTTACATTGGTTGCCATTGGGGTTTTAATAGGAGAACTTTGATCAAATTTGAACTTTTTCAATAGATCTAAAGTGTACTTTCTTTGATTTATAAAAATTCCAGTTGAGGTTTGTTTAACCTGTAATCCTAAAAAAGAAAGTTAGTTCTCCCATCATACTCATTTCATACTTAGATTTCATGAGTAATGAGAAATTCTTGCATAGCTGCTCATTAGTAGAACCAAATATTATGTCATCCACATAAATTTGAACAAGCATAATGTCAGATTTCACTTTCTTTATGAACAGTGTAGTATCCACTTTACCTCTGGAATACCCATTGCTCATAAGGAACTCAGTAAGAGTGTCATACCAGGCTCTAGGGGCTTGTTTGAGACCATAGAGAGCTTTGTCCAACTTATAGACAAAACCTGGATGTTGTTCATTTTCAAAACCTGGAGGCTGCTTGACATAAAATTCTTCTTGCAGCTTCCCATTCAAAAATGCACTCTTCACATCCATTTGAAATACCTTAATGCTCTTATGAGCAGCGTAGGCTAGATACAAACGAATTGCTTCTAGCCTGGCCACAGGAGCAAATGTTTCATCATAGTCAATTCCTTCCTCCTGTCTGTAGCCCTGAGCAACCAGTCTTGCCTTATTTTCAATGACATGACCTTGCTCATCCATTTTATTCCGGAAGACCCATTTAGTGCCAATTATAGTTTTACCTTTAGGAGCAGGGACCAGCTTCCATACATTGTTTCTCTCAAACTGATTGAGCTCTTCTTGCATGGCAGTGATCCAATTGGCATCTTTTAATGCTTCATCAACCTTCTTTGGCTCCATCAGTGAAACAAAACTAGAGAACATACAAAAGTTCCCTAAGCTGTCCCACCGTGTTTTTATCCCTTTGTTGATGTCACCAATTATTTGATCATTGGGGTGACACCTGATCCACTTAGGATCATTTTTCAATGATGATTCACCTGAGTTGTTAACATCTTCAGCAGGTCCTGTTGAACAGCTCTCAAGATTTTCAGACACACTGTTGTCTTGAGCCTGTTCACTTGTTGAACATGTCTGACCACTGTTGAACATATCAGCAGAGGAACTGGGAAAATCAGCATTGATAGGTTCTGGACATGCAGTTATAATTAAGTCAGTACATTTATTCACACAGGGTGTATTGACATAATCATCATCATGTCCATCATGATTAACAGGTTCCACACTGGGTGTAGTGGAAGCTTTTGAGTCCTCTTCATTGTTTGAATGCATCAGATCATCAAAGTTAAATTCTCCTGAAACTGATTCAGGAACAGCTTTGGTGGAGGCATTCTTGGACTCTTGCAAAGGGAACATTAATAATTCATCTATCGACCGTTTCTTTTGTTGTTGTAATCTCTGTAGGCTTTGGAGAATAGCAGAGTAGCCACACCAAACAGTACACCTTCATCCAGCTTTTAGGTTCACTTTGACAGCTGGTCCCTTTGATTCAGAAATGAAACAGGGACAACTGTTCCAAACACATGGAAATAACTGACATTTGGCGTTACCTCCCTTTTGAGCAGCTCATAGGAGGTCTGTTTGAATCTTTTCACACTAAGGATCTGTTTTGGGTGAAGCAGGCAAGGTGTTAACAGCTTCAGCCCCAAAATGATGAAGGTAAACCTGATGCAACACCAGCATGGTTTCTGCAGCTTCAATGAGAGTTCGGTTTCTCCTTTTCAGCACTCCATTCTTGGTTGAAGGAGTTCTTTAACAGCTGAAAAGAAGTTTTGTAGTGATTCCTTTCTCTTCACAGAGTCTCCAGATACTGTTTTCTGAACCAGTACCATATCACTTCTAAGCTGCTTTTACTTGGGCAGGCAGTTCAGCATTCCAATTTTTTGACATAATCCATATAATCTCTCTAGGCAGGCCTCCTCTTTGCTCTTTAGAAGACATCACCCATGTGTACCTGGAGAACTCATCAACCATTACAAGAGTGTATCTTCTTCCTCCTAGACTTGGGACATTAACAGGTCCAAACAAGTCCATATGGATCAAGAAGAGTGGAGTATCAATAGAGAAATTGTGTTTGGATTTAAAAGATGTTTTTCTCTGCTTGCCTTTCTTACAAGCTGTGCATAATCTATCTTTGGCAAAAGTCATAGAAGGCAAAACTGTCACCAACTCTTTCTTACAGAGTTTGTTGATGTTCTTGAAGTTCAGATGTGACAGTCTTCTGTGCCATAACCAGTTTAGATCAGCATTTGTTCTTGTGAGGAAACAGGTTTCAGTTGTGGGGTCAGCAGAATGCATATCCACAACATATACACCTTTCTTTCGTTGAGCACACAGCACAACTTTGCCTTGGGAATCCAATATGTAACCCAGGTGCTCATCAAAGTTAACCTTGTAGCCAGCATCACATAGTTGGCTTATGCTAACAAGGTTATGT
>JAANYP010009375.1:0-58184 GCA_020465985.1 Centrapalus pauciflorus | reverse complement strand
TTTGATCATTCATAAGAGTTATTTGACTATTTTCAATTCTTCTACACTTATTTGATCATTTATAAAAATTATTTGACCATTACGATACTTATTTGATCATTCACAATACTTATAAAATGATCATTCACAACACTTATTTGATCATTATATAAATGTATTGCCGACGGAGCAGAGAGAAAATAAATATGACATGTCATCAACTCGATTGTCGAAACTACGGTGCTTTTTGATTGCATAAGAGATAAACTGTCTAATATTTGATTCCAATTCTGATAAATAGAAGGTGGTCCTGATAAAATATTGAAGTCTGATAAGAGAATTCAATGAGTCTGTTTGTTTTATAAATTATCTGATTTTGTTATTTTATTAATTTTACATATTCATTCTCAAAACCAAACCAATATCATTGATTTTCAAGTAATAATAATATCACTGAATCAAAGTGATTCAAGCAAACTCTTTAAAAAGATTCAAATAGCTTTAACAAGATTTAAGTAAAAAATCAATCAAGCTTATAAGTTATAATCAAGTAACATATATGCATTTAAGAAACATAACCAAATAACAATAACAAGATTCATGTAAAATATCATTGATTAAAGTCAAGTATCAAGTAACAATAATATCATTGAATCAAAGTCATTCAAGTAAACCGTTAAAAACATTCAAATAGCTTTAACAAGATTCAAAAGTTATAATCAAGTAACATGTATGCATTTAAGAAACATGTAACCAACATGCTTTCAAAAATCAAGTAAAAATTCAAGTTTATAAGTTTTAATCAAGTTTATAAGTTATGTTTATAAACTTCTAGATAACCAAAGTTTATAAGTTTTATATATATGTTATTGAAAAATAATAAATTTTATCAAAAATTGTTGAAATAATTCTCGTTATAATAAATATGAGTAAGGGGTAGTGTATGGGTGGTTGATGGTGGGCTGGGTAGGATAGGGATAGTGTAGGGAAAGAGTAGGGTAGAGGTAGGGGTAGGGTGGGTAAGCTGAGGGGTAGGGTTGGGGGTGGGATCTACTGTTTTTTGTATTTATTTAATATTGAGGTAGAGGTGTGTGAGGTCATAGCAAGGTGAGATGGAAAGAAGAGATGAAAACATAATAGTAGGGTTGGACAAACAGAAGTTAGGTAGGCACGACAAAATGGGACAAAGAAAAATGATAATCAAAGAAAAGAGGATCTAAAGGAGTCAGAAGAGCAACAGGACAGTAGCGCAAGAGAAAAGAGGGAAACAATAAGGTTGAGGGGTAGGATAAGGGTAGGGGGTAAGGTAAGAGGTGGGTGGGTAGGTAGGTTGAGGGTAGGGGTCAGGTGGGGTATGAGGATGACCTCTTACCGAATAAGAGTTTTACATATAATCAGACTCTGATAAGAGCTATCAAACACACCCTAAGTAAACTTTTAATATAAACTATTGTTAATGTGAAATCCTGTATGTATTCAGCACCTTAATGATTTTCTCATCAAACACATGAAGAAAACAAGCTCAATAAATGTGTTTAATAAAGAAGAAGACAATATGAATGTTTGAATGCTTTGATGGAACAGTGGCGGCTGAAAGTAAATATTCAAATGGTCAACCGTGTGTTTTTTTCAAAAGTAACCCTAGGAGCCTTTTTATAGGCTCCTTTAATTAAGTTACAACACTTGGCAACAATAGCCCCTACACTTTTACATAGACATGAAATACATAGAAATAAATACAAGACAAATTACAATGAAAATAAATATTACAAAATAACTCCTAGGATCGAAATAATAAATCTAACAATCTCCCCCTTTTCGATCACTTAGGAGGTCCTGGAACGCGGGCATGATCTGTGGATTCACGAAGACCAAGTATGACGTCGAATCGTCTGGTTACTTGTCTTGTATGTAGCCGCTCGTTCAGGTAGTCTATGCCGCTGAGTGTATTCTGTATCTCCGTAGGTGAGTATCTCTGTTCAGGATCTGGTTGAGCATCATAATCTTGTACTTTCTTTGTGAGAGCAGCTCGAACCAGTCGAAGTGTACCATCGGAATAGCAAGGTAGATCCTCAAAGCGCATATACCTTTTGTAGCCCTTGTGGTTCACATAAATAACACCCGGATCTCCTTTAAGTATCACTCTGTAGGCCGGGTGGTGGGCTAGGAGAAAGCTGTCTTGTTCCGGTGCACATAGTCCTACCTTAACCAAAGCACTTTCGATCGCCATCTGAAAATCTCTTAGGCACATTATTATCGATCGGCGATTCATGCTTCGTACTAGGGCTCCTAGTGCGGTCATGTGCGATAGACGTTTCTTGATGCGATTTTTCAGAGTATTGTGAAGGAATTCAACGTCATCCGCACTTATGAAGTCAAGATCATTCTCGAAGATGTCATCTCCCGTCCCATCTTCTCTTTCCACTTGGTAGGATGGATAGAAGACTCTGGCTCTTTTGCACATCGTGATTGTCTTGAGCTTTTTGATCTTTGACTTCGACACCTTAGACCTTTGTTCCCGGAGCATCAATTGGTAGTATTCAGCCTGTTCAGCTTTGGAGACATTTGTAAGTTCCATGAGAAGGCGTTTGCTGAAGGCTCCAGGCTTCTTTCTGAAAACCATCTTGAACCTTTCTTCAAGATATGGATTTTGAAACTTTTCCGGGGGAAAGTTCTGCAGAAATTCTTTCAGGCCTTGAACGGGGGGTTCTTCGAGTTCAGATTTTTTGGCTTCAAGAAGCTTTATAATTGTCCCCCGCCGTTCTTGACGCATTTGGTCTTTTTCTTCCTGCGGCAGTGTGCGAACTTTTCCTTTGGTGTAGTGGTCTACCCAGAATAAATCGTCTTTTCTGTACACTCCAGGACCCTCCGGAGTCTCATCGAAGCAGTCAACCCTTTTTGTTGGGGAGGAACCTGAGCGTTGGGTTTGTTGGACTGGTGGAGGGCTTGGGGATCTTGGTGGGCTGACTGTAATGTGGGATTCTTTTAGTGATGGGGGAGCTTGGATGGATGAGAGTATGTCTTCCTGTTGGGCTCTGGGTGGTGAATTCAGGAAATCGAAGGAAGAGGATGAGGATTTTTTGGTTGGAGAGTCAGGTTCAGGCTTAGGAGTTAAAAGTGGTTGGTTGTCCTCGGTATCAGAATCTGAATCATAAACTAATATGATTTCAACCTTCTCGTGTGGCTCCTCAAATTCTACCATGGCTGTCATTGGATCCGGTGGAGCTGGACCCTCGACCATCGGCTCGTCTTCTATTAGCATGTACTCCTGAGCCTCTTGTGACTTTTCCCCCGACCCCTGAAATTCAGACCCCTCGGCGGTCTCTGCTCCCCCTATACCCAGCATGGGCTCCTCAAATTGTACTTTTCTGCGCTTCTCCCCCTCATGACGATCAGGGTCGTCCTGGTCGTCATGTTTTCTTTTGGGGGCTTCGGCCTGAGTGCGGCACTGAAGATCTATAACTGCCGACTCAAGGCGATCCATCCTTGAGTTTAGCTGGTCTTGGACTTGAAGGATTAGGCGATTAAGTGCGTCCAGTTTGTCAGAGAGCTCCGCCATTTGAAGTTGGACTGAATGGGATCCTGGTGAGGGGCCGGCTTCGGGGGCGACACCCTTACCCTTTATAAGAGAAAGAAGGGCGGTATGTCGTTCCTCGGCTGCCTCCCTTTGGGCGTCCAGGTCAGCCCGGGTGATAACGCCGGCAGCACGTAAGGCTGCCGTTAACATCTCCAAGTTGATGGGGAGATGGCCGGAAGTGGACGGCGTAGATTGAGCCACTCCCGGTCTTCCTTCCGTCATCTCTGGCTCCACTACGGGATGCTCAGATCTGGAAGTTTCCGGAGCTGCCACATAGGCAGCTCTTGGGGATGCCACAGAGGCATCGTGCACGGTGTCTGTTTGTGGGGATGGAATCGTGAGCGAAGGAAGTTCGGTCACGTGGGGAGGAGTGTGACCTCTTTCAACACCGCCACTCTCCGAATGAGAGGGCGATGGCGTATGTGGAAGATCCCCGTGGAATGAAGTGGTTTCCCTTTGAGGGGAAACCAAGTGGATGGTTGGGTTGTGGCGACCGCTGGACTAACGGTCTTATGAAGTGGTGTCCGGCTGATAGGGCTTGGCTCACCCTCAGATAATATATCCCTCGGCCTTATGACAGAGTCGGTTCGTTCAGAATCCGCCGTCTCTGCCGTTTCACCTACGACTCCCTCCCTTACACTCTCAGCCTCCCTCTCACCATAACCCAGTGATTGTTGTACATCCATCCTTTCTCCCTCGTTCTCACTATCCTGCTGCTCACCTTCGGACTGGTTAGTCTCAGTCGATTCAGACTGAGACTCATCCGGATAATTTTCTCTCATTTATTCCCTTACCCGATCTGTACCCCTCGACCTTGTCAGAGTCGATAATGGAATCTTCATTACCTGTACCGTCGGTGCCCCCTTTGGCAAAGTCAGTTTCTGGATAGCGACGGTTGGATAGACATCAGCTTCTGGACGCTCATGAATGTCTTCGTCCTGATCCATGGCGTATTGTATGATGAGCTGAAGGAATCGTTGATAGGGGACATACTTGCGTCCTTTCTTCGTGCTCCTTTCCACGTGGACTCTTCTTAATTCTTCAAAGATGAAAGCCGCATAATCCACGTGTCGGTCGTAGGCAAAGCCAGCAAACATGGCTAAAACCTGGGCCGATGCTGAGTCATGACCAGAATGTTTGGCTGTCAGGCACTTGTTAAGCACATCGAAGAGAATCCTCCAGTGGGACTGAAGGTTTTTGGTGCGAAAGTCGGATGGTTTGGTAAGGGGTCCGTCATACCCTAGGGTTTGAATTTCAGATAGGGCTTCTGAGACGGATGGGTTTGGATCGAACGAGTCAAGGGAGGGAATATAGTCTTGGATGGGAAGACGAAGAATGTGACGGATGGCTGCGGTTGTGACTTTGACTGGAACGCAGTCAATGGTGGAGGTGAAGTGAGGTTCGGGGTCGGTTATGAATTGGAGCCTGTTCCAGAATTGTTGTAGGTAAATCTGGGGAACGGCTATGGCTGTGGAAAGGGCATAATATATGGGATGGCGAGTGAGAATGTCGAAGGCAAGGGTTTGGGATTCTTTCGGAAGGATAGAGACGTCGAGTTGCCAGTTGTGGGGGATAAACTCGACAAACTCGGCGCTTGGCAGGATGGCTTCCTCGGGTAACTGAGCGTTATTATTTGGGATAGGAGGGTGGGGAATGGTAAGAACAATTGCGGGATTCATTTTCCTGCAAAGAGCAACAAAGTTAGAATCATAAGACCTGATATGATAATGCATTGACGTGAAGTCTAGATGAGTGTGAAATAGAAATTGTCTGATCTGTTTAACATCGGGTCTTTATTAGCAGAATAAAATTCCACAAAAAAGTCCAAAGTCAATCGTTAAGAGACCGATGTTAGATAAGACCGTTTCACTCAAACACTGATCCTAACTCTAATCAATGGTGCACTTGGATGGAACAATTTTTGAGATTTTTAGTGTATATGAAGATGCAGAAATGGAAAACATGAAAAATGAAAAATTAAAAAAAATGCTAAGTGTTGGATTTCGGATGGTCCGAATTCGGATGAACAGTGTCATCGAATTCGGATACGTCCGAAATTGAATGATGCATGAATGAGGTGGGGGGACCGAATTCGGATGAGGTGATACATGGGGACCGAATTCGGATGATGGTCTGAAGTGTAGTTCATGATATGAATGAGGGTGGTCCGAATTCGGATGTGGTGTGAACATGGTCCGAATTCGGATTTTGACTTGTGAAAATGCATGCAATGAAATGAAAGTGTCCCAATTTCGGATGGTACCTCGAATTCGGATGAGGACCGAATCCGGGTGTCATCCGAATTCGGATGCATAGTGGTGAACATACTTAGACAATTTTTCAATTTTGAAAATTTTGACCCTGATGTGATGGTCCGAATTCGGATCAACAGTGAACCGAATTCGGATCAACAGTTGTCCGAAATGTGATTTTGTTCTTTGAAACATTTTGAAATTATTCTAAGTCGGACATCCGAATTCGGTTGGTGGTCCGAATTCGGACATCCGAAACTGCATGAGTGCAGTTAATGTTCATGCAAGATATAAACGTGAACAGTTGGAATCTTATTGAAAATACATGAAATTACAGATCCTAAACTAAAACAACCTAAGGAACATTTTATCTAACTACAACTAAGAAGAAATAACACATTAAACTACCTAAAACTAGTAAAAACCGAATTGAAAAACTAGAAAAAAAATTTGAAAATCAAACAAGTAATATACTAAGTTAAAGACTGAAATAAATGTAAAGAAGTGTTACCTGGTGATGCAGATGATGAATAATGCAAGAAAAATCGAAGAAAACGATGTTTGAGAAGCTTGGAACGGTAACAATGGAGGATAGTGGGCGGTGTTCGTCGACAGAGAAAGAAGAAGAAGAAGATGAAATATCTTGAAAGTGAAGAAAGGTAAGACAGTTGACCGTTGACCCGCCCTTTTAAAGGCGTGTGGGTCGTGGGTCGGGTCAAGGATCCGCGCCCCAAATGGAGATTGGGCCGGTGGGTTGGACTCAAACACAACAAGAAAATGTTTTTGGGCTTTTAAGAAAAAATTCAACAAAAAGAAATTTTTTTGTTCCAACACAGAAAAATAAAAGATATTTTTGGAATTTTCTTTAATTTTGAAATTAAAATAAGATGAAATGAAGTAAACTAAAATCTTTTTGGCTTTTTGATAAATTTGAAAGAAAAAATCTTTTTGTGATTTTCTGACCTCTTAAATTAACACTTAAAATTAAATTAAAATTAAGACAATCCTAAAATTAAAAAAAATTTAACTATAAACGAAATAAAAAGAAACACAGAATTATAAAATTTAAAATCCTAACTCTACTCCCCCTCAAATAAATACCGATCCTTTTTCCTTTTTCTTTTCAGATATAAATCATGACAACCCTTCTTTAAGCCTTACAAATACCGACAAACCTGGATATTGTTTGCATCCCACTCCATGATGAACAAGTCACACAGCAATTTATCAGGATCATTAATTATTAAAAATATACGCAGATAAGGAAAGATTGATTTTCAATCTTGTGACATACTCCTTAAATTTAAATAACAGTTATTTTCTAAAATAAAGGAATTTCAATCATGATAGATTGAAATAGAATTATTTAAGACAATATCTGATATTTAATTGGAAGGTGGATTCAACATGCCGATATGAGATACTAAAAACCGAAAACGAGGTTCGTCTAAAGCTTTAGTAAATATATCCGCTAGTTGGTATTCCGTGCCAACAAAATACAACTCAATGGTTCCCTTTTCAACGTGATCTTTAATAAAATGATACCTGATATCTATGTGTTTTGTACGAGAGTGCTGCACGGGATTGCAAGAGATGGCAATTGCACTTCGAGAATCACAGTAAATAGGGATATTTGTGAGTGAGAACCCATAATCGCGTAATTGTGTTCTCATCCACAGCACTTGAGAGCAACAGCTTGCAGCTGCTACATACTCAGCCTCAGCTGTGGATGTGGATACACAATTCTGCTTTTTGGAAGACCAACTCACCGGTCTATCGCCTAAGAACTGTATTCCTCCCGATGTTCTTTTTCTGTCCACTCTACAACCTGCAAAATCAGCATCTGAAAACGCGGTAAGATCGAAATCGGTTCCCTTTGGATACCATAGACCAAGTTCGGGTGTACCCTTAAGATAACGAAAAATGCGTTTTACCGCAGTTAGGTGTGATTCTTTTGGGTCGGCCTGAAATCTAGCACAAAGACATGTTGAAAACACTATATCCGGTCTACTGGCAGTCAAGTATAGTAAGGATCCTATCATCCCTCGGTAAGTTGTATTATCGACACTTTTCCCGGAAGGATCGGTGTCTAACTTACAGTTGGAGGCCATGGGAGTTGCGATACTCGTGCAAAAGTCTAACTTATACTTCTTGAGAATGTCAAGAGTATATTTCGACTGGTTCACAAAAATCCCATCCTCAAGTTGTTTGACTTGTAATCCGAGGAAAAAGTTCATTTCCCCCATCATACTCATCTCAAACCGAGACTCCATTAGGGCTGAAAAATCCTTACAAAAATTACTGTCAGTAGATCCAAATAATCGTCAACATAAATTTGTACTAGCATTATATGTGGGCCTTCCCTTTTAGTGAACAGAGTTGTGTCCACCACACCTTTATAGAAACCGGCAGAAATAAGGAAATTCGAAAGACTATCATACCATGCTCGAGGTGCTTGTTTTAAACCATAGAGGGCCTTATCTAGCACATAAACATGGTCAGGTTTATGTGCATCAACAAAGCCTTGTGGTTGTTCAACATACACTTCCTCGTTAAGTTCACCGTTCAGAAAGGCAGTCTTGACGTCCATTTGGTACACTTTGAAGTCTTTGTGTGCCGCATACGCCAAGAAGATTCTGATTGCTTCGATCCGTGCAACTGGAGCGAAGGTCTCGTCATAATCTATCCCTTCTTGTTGTCGGTAGCCTTTGGCAACAAGTCTTGCTTTGTTCCTTATCACAATGCCGTTTTCATCTCGTTTGTTCTTAAAAATCCACTTTGTTCCGATGACTGTACGGTCTTTTGGCTTGGGAACTAACCGCCATACTCTTAGCTGTTCAAACTGGTTGAGTTCCTCTTGCATTGCAACTATCCAATCCGGATCTGTCAGGGCTTCATCCACACGAGCGGGCTCTATCATACTCAAGAATGATGTGTAGAGACATTCATTAGCAGATGCCCTACGAGTTTGGACTCCCGTTGTTACGTCATCAATGATTTGTTCTGTTGGGTGACTGCGGGTCCATTTGATCTTGTGTGGAAGGGGTGCTCGGGATGGAACCTCTGTGGTTAATATGGGAATGGATGAGGATTCATGGTCAATGGTTTCAAATGAGGGTACCACAGGTTCTGGTTCAATTTCCGAGTGTTCAGGTGAAGGAAGAATCGTTGGTATTACATGTGAGGGTATTATATGAGTAGATTCAACTGCGGATGTGTCGGTGGATGATGTGGATGGATGAGGATATGTTGATGAAGAGGGAGTGGAGAAACTTTGCGGCGCAGTTGAACTGGAAGGATTACCTACATTATTAACAACATTAGACACACTAGCGTTAGGACCGAAAAATTCAACATAAAAAGGATCAAATAAATTAACCAAATCAGAAGAAGAAAAAGAAATGGGGTTATTCGAAGAGTCTCCAGGCATTTGAGTAATGCGTGGTCCTGATTGATCAACTTCGGGTGCCAGTTCAGCCAACTCATCAAATGTGACGTGTACACTTTCATTGACTGTTCTGGTTCGGGTATTGAATGCGCGATACGCCTTCGAATTGGATGAGTATCCAATGAAGATCGCTTCATCCGCCTTTTCGTTAAATTTCCCGAGGTTGTCTCTGTCATTCAGCACATAGCACCTGCAACCAAATACACGTAAGTACTTGATAAATGGTACTTTATTCAAAAAGAGTTGGTAAGGAGTTTTGTTAAAGCGCTTATGAATGATGGAGCGATTCTGTGTATAGCATGCTGTTGATACGACTTCGGCCCACAAGAACGGATGTAGCTTTGAGTATGTGAGCATTGTACGAGTGGCTTCTACTAGCGTACGATTACGCCTTTCCACGATCCCATTTTGTTGAGGTGTTCGAGCAGCAGAGTATTGATGCTGAATCCCCTTGGATCGAAGGAAGCCCTCCACTACCGAGTTCTTGAACTCCGTGCCATTATCTAATCTGATTGATTGCACTGACAGCTGCTGTTGGGTCTCGACACTCTTGATAAAATCAATGATTTCTTGAGCTGTCTCGTCCTTGGAACGCAAGAACCTTACCCAGGTATATCGAGAATAATCATCAACGATAACCAACACATATCGTTTTCCATTTATGCTTTGTGTTCTCATCGGTCCGCATAAATCCATATGAAGTAACTCCAAAACTCTTTTTGTTGATGGTTCGGGCTTTGGTTTGTGAGATGATCGTTTCATTTTTCCTTTCTCACATGCTCCACACAGATGGTCCTTTTCATAGCGTAACTCAGGAAGTCCTTTGACCAATTGCTTCGCAGCCAGCTTGTTGATGTTATCAAAATTCAAATGGGATAATCTTCGATGCCACAACCAAGAGTCTTTTGACGAGGCTTTTGATAGTAGACAAATGTTATCCTTTACTACAAGCTTAGATACGTCAATGGTGTAAAGGTTAGATTTTCGGGAACCAGTCAAGATTTCTTTTCCATCCATGTTCTTAACACTGCAGTTCTTAGCCCTAAATGTTACTTCTAGTCCTTTGTCACAGAGCTGTCCTATGCTAAAAAGATTATGAGATAACCCCTCAACATAGTCAACGTCCTTGATGACCAGATTATTTAGAACTAAGTCCCCGTATCCTTTTATTTGAGCCTGATGGTTGTTCCCGAATTTCACAGTTCCGCAATACTGTTCAACAACGTTGGACAGTAATTCTCTTCTTCCTGTCATGTGCTTGGAGCAACCCGAATCCATATACCAAATGGACTTAGCCTGAAAAACACATAAATTCATATAATGAAAAACTATATGCATTCAAACACATCCATTTTTAATTCACAATCAAACCGTGTTCTGAACCGAGATGTTCAGAAAACATGATGAGTTAAGACCGGGTCCTGGGCTGTGTGCACAGAAGCCAAACGTGTCGGTTTAAGCACAACCGACAAGCAAAAGAACGGGTCCTAGTCTAAGGTAACTAGAAGCCATTTCTTTGAAGCACGGGTCTTGATCAGAAGTAACCAAGAACCATCTGCATTAAGATCACACAACCTTGGGTACCCACCTCAATATGGGTCCCTTTTTGTTAGGATTTCCAGATTTATATGGTACGTGTACAGATTTAGAAACCCAACTAGCATTTTTGTGTGGTCCAGATGCACAACCCTTTGGAATCCATTGAAGATTGGATTTATTGGGTTTTGGAACCTTAGGCGCTGAAATTGCCTTCGGTTTTTGTCTTGTTGAGACCTTTTTGACCGTTGCTTTGGTTTTGGGCCTTGGCAACGGACATGTCTCAACTTTGTTTGTGGCCGATGATGCACTATTTTTAGTTTTCTTTTTCCGAATACGTTTAACAGGATAAGGCACAAAAGCATTCATTTCAGGAACCTGTCGTCTATATTTAGTTGGACATAGATTAAACAAATCCTTGAAAGAGTACTTTAACGGAATAGTAGAATTCGGTACATCATTACAAACATTGTCACACGCTTTGTTACACAAATTGTCTTTAGAGATTACAGATATCCTATCTCTAGTAACAAAATCACTTGGCATTAAAGCCTTCTTCACAAAAAAACTTGTAAAATCCTGCATGGTGGTTTTTGGGACTCTCCTTATATGATCTGTAGGAACAAAACGATTAGAGTCAGTAAGCATGGAAGATTTAGACTTGACAGACTTTTCTTTTTGGAGGTGAGTGGGTTTCTTAAAAGACTTGGATTTTATCTGAGTCTTTTTAGAAACCTCATTCTTGAAAGCATTTGAGCACTCACCTTTGACAAAGATAGAAGAAGTTTCAGCTGTAGCCTTACCTTTATCTGATGACATACATGGAATTTTTAGAGAATGAGAAAGTGTTTGTTGTTTTGAAAGATCTTTCAATCGTTGTGAAACTATTTCAAAATTTTCTCTGTAGACAGTGACTTCCACAGTTTGTTGAAAAGATTGATTTATCAATTCTTCTTCTCTCTTAAGAAGAGCATCTTGAAGATCAAGTGCTTTCTCTTGAGACGACTTCAATTCCTTTTCTAAAACAATGATTTGTTGTTGAAGAACTTTTGCAGGAATATAAAGTTGAGGATTTGATTTTTCAGTTTCAGTGTTCAATTCAGTTTCTGAATAAGTTGACGAGAGATCTTCCTCTAAAGTGGGTACTCTAGAAGAATAACTCTCGTTAAGTTCTTCATAATGAAAAGAAATTTCTTTATCTTTACGCGCAACACGTTTCTCATTTTCTTGGTTTAAAACTTCTTTTGATGACTCAAAAAAGAAAGATTTAATACCGGCTCCCATATAATTCATGTCATAAAATACAGGTAAGACATTTTGTGCTTTTTCCAAATATTTAGGATTTTTAAAACCAATTCCCTGTTTAGAATGGTAAAACCTAGTTTCTTTGGGCTGATTTAAATGGATAGTTTGTTCTGTTTGACCCCTTTTCAAAAATGCATCGTCAAGGGTCTTTATTCTTGCGTACAAATTTATCCTTTCTTCTTCAATCATTTTGTATTTTTCTAAACTGTCTATATTTTCCATATTTACCACATCTAATTGTTTTGTAAGAACAGAAATTTCTTCTTTTAACGAGAGTTTTTCTTTTGAAAGCGTTTCCATGCAAGATTCAAGGTATATATTCCTATCCTGAACATCTACTTTTTCTATCAACATCTGTTTTATAACATTATGATTAGTTAACAATTTTGCATGATATAATTCAGATGATTCTTTCAGAATATGAACTTGATGTTCAGCCTGTACACACTTTGCAGTTTCAGCTTTTAATCTATCTTGTAGATCAAGTATTTGTGTGTGTAGTGTACATTCATTATCTACAAATAATTTATTTACATGTGCAGGAATGTAATAGGAATATACCTCACTGGACTCTGAACCGGATGTGGAGCATTCGGGATCGTCGGTTGTAGTCATCAGACATGCTGGTGGATGTTTCATTGTCTCCCCCTCAGCAGCAGTGTCTGAATTTGCATCAGTGACATCAGTACAAATCTCCAACCCCTGACGATCAACCATATAGCAATTCTTGCCCTTTTCATCCTCGTCGTCTGAATCTTCAGCATCCCAGTAGTCCTCCTGGGCGACGAGGGCCAACACATCCGTTCTCTTCTTTGCAGCCTCGAGCTTTCTTTCGTAATACGCAACGTCTCTCTCAAAATTGTTCTTGCATTCCCTAGCAAAGTGGCCCGGTTTGCCACATTTGTAGCAGAGACGTTCATCAGTGGCCTTCGGCTCGTCTGCTCTTGGCTTCTCCTCTCTTCTTTCCGCCGGCCTTTTGTCGGCCCGGCGGTGCTCACGGCTATCATCACGCCTTCTGTCCCGGCGGTCATCCCGACGATCATCCCTTCGATCGTCCCGCCTGTCTTCTCTCCTGTCATCTGAGTACCTCCGAGGACCAGTGTCATATCAGAGTTGGTTGTTGGTCTTGTTGGAGAACCGTCGTTGTTGGAGACGGTTGGTCCACAAGGCAATCTGTTCTTTGATCGTGGCTTCCTCCTCATCATAGACCTCACGTGGAGGGGAAGCATACCTGTACTGAGATGATGAAGAACTAGGAGCAAAAGATGGTGTCGGAATCTGCGTGTTGGTGATCAAGGCTAGGGAATCATTTGGTTTCAACCCTGTGTTGGCTGATAGCAGTAGAGAGGCCAATTGATTTGCCATCAGCTTCTGTTGATCCACATCCCCTTGATATTTCTTAAGCTCCTTAAAGACGACATTTATGGATACCTCAGGAATGTTCAGAACTCTTTTTGTTGCCCTACATGCAAGCTGCCACTCGGGGGCTAAGGCGGCAAAGAATTGGATGTTTATGTCATCCCGATCCTTCTTGATGTGCAGTTTATTCAATTCGTTAAGGACTGCACAAAACCTGGTGAACGTGGATTGCAGAGATTCCCCGTCTTTGGCGTGGAATTCTGAAAACTTTGCCTTCACCTCTTCAATTTTGGCACGATCATCAAGATCTGCCCCCAGCATTTGGATTCCCAGCTCGTCCCACATTTCTTTTGCAGACATTTTACTGTCTACACCTACCAAAATATCAGTGGGGAGGGCTTGATAAATCAAATATTCTGCCCTCTTATCAGCGTGCTGGCGATCCCTCTCGGCTTCATTTGCCGGCTCTCTTTCAACTTTTGAGGCTAGGACAGGAGGATCAGCCTCGGGTCTGGCAGCAATCTCTCTATAGTAGATGACGGGTCCTTCGGATATTGATTGAAGCATCAGATTCCCGAGAGGTTGCATTCCAACGAATTTCAGGAACCGGGCTTTCCATTGTTCGTACTCATCAGGATAGAGAACAGGTGGTCTGTTCTCAGATCCGAGTACAAGAGCTTCACGAGACATTATGAGTATTGGATTGGTGCTGATAAAGAATATGGAGATCTTAGAGGTGGAAACTGAACACGGATGGGTTGGACTGAAACCAGAATGTTCTGAATTCGGATGCTTGAGTTCGGATGAACAGTGATTCGGATGGAGGAACCGAATTCGGATGGATTGAATTCGGATGAAGTGATTTCGGATGAATAGTGAGTCGGATGGGTAGATTTCGGATGACTGGACTTCGGATGAGCCAATTTCGGATGAATAGTAATCCGGATGAAGGTCCTAATTCGGATGCGTGTCGTAATTCGGATGAGCTTTTCGGATGACCTAAGTTCGGATGGACCTATGGACCGAATTCGGATGAACCGAATTCGGATGAACAGTGAAGTGCCGAAATATGATGTTTCCGAAATAGGGACAGAGGACCGAATTCGGATGGTCCGAAATTAAAAAATTTAAGAACAAGTCCCAATCAGTGAAAAATGGAAAGTCTTTCCTGAACTTCGGATGGTCCGAAGTTCGGATTGGACCGAATTGGGGTCCGAAATTGACTTCTGGGGTGTCCGAAATTCACCTAAGTATGGTCCGAATTAGGATGATTGTGGGGTCCGAATTTGGTGCCTATGTGGTCCGAAATGCTACAGTATGTAATCCGAAATACAGCAGGTTTTTACGTTTTTCTTAGGCAGAAAAGACAGAATTCGATTTTTATCAGTTTTAATGCCTAAAAACAGTTCTAAAGGATTTATAAACTATTTTAAACACTTTTGGTGATTTAAAACAACCTAGAAAACACTTAAAACTAGCATGAACACATGAAAAACCCACTTAAAAAACCCATATTTTCAAGCTTCAAAATGGTCGATTCTTGATGATTTTAACAAAGATATGGAAGTAAATGAGTTTAAAATCAGTATATAATGATAATGTGATGTTTATAGAACCATTATAACACAAGAAACTCGAAAAACCATGAAAAATGAAGATCTAACCGGTTGAATATTGAAGAACTTCGAAGAACATGAACAACCCAGCAGAACCCGTAAGTAATCAGTTGAAATCCACCCCTCTGAGCTCTGATACCAATTGTTAATGTGAAATCCCGTATGTATTCAGCACCTTAATGATTTTCTCATCAAACACATGAAGAAAACAAGCTCAATAAATGTGTTTAATAAAGAAGAAGACAATATGAATGTTTGAATGCTTTGATGGAACAGTGGCGGATGAAAGTAAATATTCAAATGGTCAACCGTGTGTTTTTCTCAAAAGTAACCCTAGGAGCCTTTTTATAGGCTCCTTTAATTAAGTTACAACACTTGGCAACAATAGCCCCTACACTTTTACATAGACATGAAATACATAGAAATAAATACAAGACAAATTACAATGAAAATAAATATTACAAAATAACTCCTAGGATCGAAATAATAAATCTAACAACTATTTAAAATGTTAAGGGTGTAAGGGTAACCCTAAGGTTGGGATTCGACTCCCATTGTAGACCAAATTATAGATTTAAGAGTAGGATTAGACGAGTGTGTTATTGATGTTTACAATTCTTCTATACTTATTTGTTCATTCACAATTTTTCAATATTTATTTGATCATTCATAAGAGTTATTTGACTATTTTCAATTCTTCTACACTTATTTGATCACTCATAAAAATTATTTGACCATTCATGATACTTATTTGATCATTCACAATACTTATAAAATGATCATTCACAACACTTATTTGATCATTCACAAAAATTATTTGACAATTCACAATTCTTTAACATTTATTTGATTTATCAGAACACTTATATGATCATTCACAAGAATTATTTGACTATTTACAATACTTCTACACTTATTCGATCCTTCACAACACTTATTTGATCATTCACAAGAATTATTTGACCATTCACAATTGTTCAACACTTATTTGATCATTCACAACACTTATTTGATCATTCACAAGAATTATTTGACCATTCACAATTCTTATAAATGATCATTCACAACAGTACCATGCATTTAATCGAACACCTTATATGAACCAATTAAATCATCATGTTTCAAAATCTGGAAGTTGAATTCGAGAAGATGGAGAAGAAGAAGACAATTTAGTTGATGACTAATTGTATGAATTCTTCAAAAAGATTGAGTTCAAATATTTTTTTATGGAGATGGAGATGTAGATGGAGATGGAGATGAAGATGGAGATGGAAACGATTATCAATTGTTGATTCCGTCTTACCTTGACTGATCGTGCCCTTTTTATTGTTTCTTGATCGGGCGGCTTGGGAGTGGTACGTTTGGTACACTGGTTTGGGAGTGGTACACTCCTGAACCTTATTATACATATTCAAGATCAATGGGATATCATGATAGACTGGGGTACCGGGGAACCATTTATAGCCAATCATTTATCACTAAATCATTAAATAAAATATAAATTTTGCTTAGAATTTTTTTTTCACATTAATTATTGTTGGGGGTAAAATTGGTATTGAAAATTTTAAGATAGAATCGAATATTTTGTGTATCCCATGAAAATCTTCATTTCAGTTAGTATCATTCCTTACAGCCATACTGAACATGTGCAACGATGATACACCAAAAATCTTGGTTTATCACCAAAATGGATCTCATCGACTACACACACACCATTAACCACGATTGAACACGTTCAGTTCGGTTGAACATGTTCACTAAAACCCATTGTCGAATTCGATTGAACATGTTCACTAAAACTCATTGTCGAATCCGATTGAACATGTTCACTAAAACCCATTTTAAAATTTATTAAAAATATTGTTATGGAAGTAAATCCCTATAATTAAGGGATTTATTAATTTATTAGTTGTCATCTATTAATTAAGATAAATTTAATTGACTATATTACCCTTTTATACTTATAACCAAACATAGGTGGACTCCGGTTCCCCAGTCTAACATGGTACCCCATTGATCCTGACCCCATATATATATAGGGAGGTTCAGTTGAAAACTTTTGTGCATCGAGGCACAAAAGAACCTATTTTATCCCATAGATCAAAATTTTGTGTGGTTTAGATTAGATAGCAAAAGGATTAATAGTTAGAAAACTTTATGCATCTAGTGCATTTAAGATCAAAATGCGGATGGGTATTTAGGGTCGAGGCATTTTATGTTCATCGTTCTATTCGTGATTCATTTTATGTTCGTTGTTCAATTCGTGATGCATCTCGGCTTTATCAATACAAGATCTATACAATTTCTTGATGCATCTTGGCTTTATCAGTACAAGATCTATACAATTTCGTGATGCGTAGGTTTATCAATACAAGATCTATCTATGCATCGAGTTGTCGTGTTATGCATTGTTCATCATTCATCTATGCATTATTGTTAATCATCATCATATTTAATTATAAACATGAATCTTCATCCGGATTCAAAACAAACGTCATCATGTTCATCTTTGTGTTCTTTATCGGTTTATCATCATTTTCGGTCATGTGTGATGGTGGTTGGTGATGGCGGCATCCGAGAGAGGGAGAGAAAGACGACCAAGAGAGGAAGAGAATGAGGAGATGCCGGCGGCGACAACATGGTGGTGGCCACGTTCATTCATCGTTTATCACCATAAAAACGTTCAAAACATCTGTAGGGATAGTGTGCCCGATACCAATTATAAAATATAAGAAGTGTATTACGAATTACAATTCAGAAATGAAATTACAATACACGGAAATAATCAGAATACATAAATTAAAATAACAAGTAAAAGAAATAATAATACGAAAAGTAAATTACAATACGGAAAAATAAAGGCTGAGTCTCGTGTTTGACACGATTATATTAAAACAGATTCGAAGTCTGTTTCCCAGGGTACAACAGCCAAAGAAGCGTGTACTGCCGGAGGTAACCAACTTGCCTGAAAAAACACGTGAATTCTAAGTGATCTTCGTTCTTGGAAGCAGCAATGTATCGCCGTTTAAAGTGCAAAGAATTTCAAAATATCTCAAGTGTTTAAAACCGTATTTGGTTTGTTAAATCTCCTATTATTTTATAGGAAATTTGGAGATGAAACAACAAAATTAATCATCTTTTTAATTACAAAAACCGTTTTGTAATACTCCATTATTACAAGGTTTATTGTCAATTAATCATGAGTAATTATGTGTTGAAACCAAATAGAAACAACTCATTAAGTTAGTCAGTCGCTGATTTAATTATCAGTTCTGAAGAACAGCTTGAACGCTGAGCCCCAACCTGCTCATGATCAGCTTAAGCAAACCTGTTCAAGGGCAACCAGAACAGGTTTTACGAAGCCTGTCCAACTCTCACCTGGAGTAAAAAAGTTGCCTCGCACGAGCCCTGATTTTCGGAGCTGCATTCGTGTCCGCAGGTGCTGGCGTACACGAGTTCAGTGGATTTTAGCCTTCGGGGTCCAAGATTTGCACCCCCCCCCATGCACGCGGGTAGGCATTGGATTAAAACCACTAACAATCTTGTCATGACTTTGAACACTTCTCCTTATAAACCCACTTTGGTTTCATCTTCCTTCCTATGTGGGACTCTCTTCACCCACTTAGAAGATGTTTCTTTCATTCCAAAAACCAATCTTTGAGCATCGATATCTCATTCATCTTAGCTCCGTTTTGGATGTTCTTTATATCGTTGGAATCCTCTCTTCATGGAGAATACAAACCCACAAAATATTCATTATATATATCACAATTATATATAATTATATTTGGTCCAAAAACATGAAAAATACATTTTTTCCTTTGAAAAATTTACACTTTTTTCCAACAATCCCTCACATGAATGAGAGATCGATCGAAAACACATTCCAATCATCCCCCACATGTATGAGATTGATCAAAGACACATAAAATTCCAATGAATTTTCAATGGTTGAAATCTTGCATAGGATAGGTAGGTGTAAACCTTTGAACCTTCCCTTATGAAATGCACTTAGCCTTCTAGCCGTCAGTAGAACTCGATGTCTTTGAACTGAGCTGCCATTTGTGAAGACGACAATACACTTCACACAAGAATCTCCCTAACAAGGTTAACTCCTCATAGTCGTGTCCGTTATGGTCATGGAACACTAGCCTGGTTCTGCAAGAGCTACTAAGAATTGTGCCCCTACAATTCCACTCGAAGCGACCCCACTTCTCTCTCACATAGGTGATTTCTCCCGAATCATTAAAAGCATAAATGATTTAGACCGAATCATTATAAAATGCTTAACCTCATTGTCACTAAAATGATTTTCTTTTAGAAATCATATAGGAATGGAATAGTAGTTTTACACAACCCCCCACAGTGACCACACTTTATTCATACAAATAGGTTGTCCTTTTGGTGGACATGGACGCACCCATTGGAGGTGTATGGTGGTGGAACTAGCCGGTGGTCCGGTGGTGGCCGGTGGTGTCTTGTTACCATGCGGCCAAGAGAGATGGAGAGATGAGAGAAGATTGATAGAGAGAAAGAGAGGAGGAGGGAGAGAGAAATGAGGAGAGATAAATGGAATGTAGTTTAATGTGTTTATTTAGTTACCTAATTTAAATCTATTAATTATCTTTAAAACCATTTAAAAAATTAATTAAAGTGTTACCTTTTAACACCCGCAAATCTCGAGGTAAATAATTATTTATAATTTATCACTTAATCTTGAACGTCGCAATTTAATTTAGATTAGATTCGAAATATTAAAGTTTGTGATGGTTTCATAATCTAAGACAACTATTATATATGATCTATAGTAGTTTAATCATGCAATTTAAACATAAAATTTAAGAAAAATGATCAAATGAAAAGAAAAAAAAATGAAAAAAAAAATAATGTCAAAACCGTGAGAGATGAGAGAGAATGTAACAAATTGCATGTGCCTCTATTTTTTTTATAACTAATTTACATCACCCTCATCTCTCATCATTTCATTAGGATTTTCTTTGTAAAACACACATACACACTCAATAGAAATCAGAAATTTTGAAGATTGAGAGCTGAAATTTGGGAAGCAAAGTTCATCATCAACATTAAATCATCATCTCTTTTGAGCATTTTTGAGGTAAATTTTCTAAAACTTAGTCAATGATCAATTCTCGTATGTATTTTTTATTAATGTTAGAATTCATAAAATTGAGTGTTAATATGGTTTGCAAATCTGAAAATGAATAACCAACATCTAATATCATCACCTTCTTCATTTTCTTGACTTAAAAGCTTTCATTGAGCTTTAATGGAGCTTTAGGTGGGTTTTGGGTTTTAATCCTAAAATCTATACAAAAACAATGAAAATATGTTTAAAATCATTAGTAGAAAAAGATTTTGTGTTTGATTTTGGAATTTGTAATCAAATGACCGAGTCCCATGATTTTAAAACCTGTATATATTTGAGCAAAATATTAAGAAATTAGAGATTTAAAAATAAGTATTAAAGGTTTAGAGGATTTGAGGGCATCATCGGAGGGAAACCGACCGCCATGGTGGCCGGCCGGCCATTACCATGGCCGGCAGCTTGATCGGAGTTAGAAGTAGCAGTTGCTGAATTCTGGTTCAGTCTGTGTGTTAGCTTCACAAAGGGTGGGGGAAAGTGGTGACAGCGTGGGCTAAGGAGAAATGAAGCCCAATGTTTGATTTAGTTATTGGGCCAGAGAATTAAATTTGCTTAAGTGGGCTTAGGTTGATTTCTTAAATAGGATAACTAGATATATATCAGATTGCGTTGGTGAGCCCAACAACCCATTAGTTTTCTTTGGACAACTGAAATAATTTTTATCCTTACTTGTTCAATTTCATTGGTTGATAATTTAATTGAAAGATGGACAGTTCTTGTTAGTGTAGTGGGTTTAGGTAATTAATTTTGGACTAGAAATTTCAATTAATATAATTGGGTTGTTTATTTATAAATTAAATGGGCTATATAGTTTCTGTATTTGAGTTACATATTTTTAGTTTAGTCGGACTTCGAAACTTATTACTTGGATAAATCAATTTTATTATTTAGAGGGTTATGAGTCTATACCGATCGAATGTTATTAAATCTAGATATTATATATATTGGTTTAATAACTTAAAAATATAAATTCTTCGACTTTAAATAATTTTAGATAATGAATCGATATATGCAAATTTAGTCATTGAACTTTAATTAATCAAATACATAACGAGCTTAATAAATTAAAGAGTTAAGAGTAGTGATGATTAAACAATGTACTTTGGTATCAGACTCTAATGATTTGATTGAGACATGGGGTTTTCGGTCGTGTTTTCAGCTGATATTGGATAATCGCTTGGCGAGTACGGATTGAAGGCACTGTGAATATATGATTTAATTTCACAAATGATCATACATAATATGTTTGCATTGGATATCTCATTCGTTTCTATTGCCATAAGTTATGTTTAACTACCATGCTTAGCCTTGAATGTTGTTATTTATTTCGTGTATTAAGTGGATTAAGTGATGTTGTTGTGTGCTTCCGAGTTGCATGTCAGGCGAGCCGCATGTTTCGTACACGTGCTAACCGAGCGAGTCGTACGCCGGGTACTTGTTATTGGGCGAGCCGGTAACAATACCCTATTCGTGTATGTTAAACCGAACGAGTCATAATTTTTACACATGTTGAATTTAAGCTGATATTTGTGTTGATCATGTTATATATTTTTGTCTGTGCTTTTAAATTTGTTACTCACTAGGCGACGACTTATCCCGGTTGTGGGGACAACTTTTCAGGTGTTATTAATAAGAGTAGTGCATCGACATCAGGATCTAGAGTTTAAGGATTTATGGTATCAAAAATATTTCCGCTATTATTGAAATAATTATTGAACTTGTAATTGGGATGGGTAGATCTCTAATCTTTCATTTTGATTGTAATAACTAGATATTTTATTTTAGCGCACTCTTAATGTTATGGTTTTAGTTTATTTATGTACTGAAATTGAAGTTTGAACTTAGAAAGCTTTATTTTATTATTTCGAGATTTGTGTTTCAGATTATAGTAAAAGCACCGCGTTTTTAGAACGGGGCGCTTCAATTATCAGAGACATGTTTGGTTTAAGTGAATTAAGTACTTGCTTGGTGCTTAGTCTTAAACCGTAAGATCACTAGTAGTGTAAGTTATGATTGTACGAGTTCAACTCTATCCTGATGGCCTTAGAAAATTGGGTACGGTTAAGATAGGTTTTAATTGTAAGTTTCAAAAAAAATATATAAACATATAAACGTATGCCCTTATGAGCAAACCATAAATTAATCAAGTATGAAAACATAACGAAATTCTTAATTTAATTTATAAATTAAATTTTCAGCACCATGGCTGACGACGAGAGCCACAGTATTCCGCGCGAGGAGCGAGTCGTTGTAGAGTCACAGGATATCGAGCATACCGATGGAAGGCGTGAGGATGATTACGATTTAGAGGATGATATTGGACCCGAGGGAGAGCCGTTGACCCCTCGTGAGACCTGGATGATTAGGTACATGACCTGTTATGTACGAGATGTGATGGACGAGAGTCGCGTAGAGATGCAGCGGAGTCTCCAGGAGATTCACGACCTGATTGCTACTTCCTGATCTGATGCGGGAAATCCTTTGGTTTCTGCTCCTACTGGTGGGGCCAATACTTTAGAGACTAAGACTGGTGGTCGACGATCTGATCGTGCTTCGTTCAAAGCGTTTAAAGGGTCTAGGGCGAAGGAGTTTGATAGGACTATGGAGCCTGTGAAGGCTCTGGAGTAGCTATAGTGTTCAGAAAAGGCATTTTCGCCTGAGCCACTGTCTGGAGGATGAAATGGTGGAGTATGCTGCAGGGATGCTAGTGGGTCCAGCGCTGACATGATGGAAGAACACATCGAGAGCTATTGGTTGTGATTTGG
Source organism: Centrapalus pauciflorus (assembly GCA_020465985.1). Lineage (NCBI taxonomy): Eukaryota > Viridiplantae > Streptophyta > Magnoliopsida > Asterales > Asteraceae > Centrapalus > Centrapalus pauciflorus. The sequence continues at coordinate 35,183 of JAANYP010009375.1, read as the reverse complement.
TAGGGACGATGAATTGGGCTCAGTTTAGGAAGAGATTCCAGGATCAATACTGTCCATCCGACTTGACTAGAGAGATCGAGAGACAGTTCTTGTCTTTGTGACAGGAGGGACTTACAGTTCAGGATTATGAGGCGGTCTTGTTAGGCACAAAAAGGCCTCAGTCAAACCTGTTCTACATCTGAGGGGGAGATTTTATTATAAACCTGTTGATGCATTTGAAGGTTGAATTTAAGGCCTGTTATATGCCTTATTGAAACCTGAAAATGATTTGCAATATCATTCTAAAGCTGTTCTATATGTTGCATGTGTTGCAACTAAGACAGTTTGTCCAAGCTGCTCTGTCTGCTGAACAGGCTGGACATAAACTGTCTACGCTGCTCTACACTGTTGAGCAGCTTGGGCATTTTTAAAGTGTTCTGTTCTTTGTGAACAGAACCTGTTCTTTGTGAACAGGCTAAACACTTTATGGAATTTGTTTCCAAGTTATCATGTATTGTTTTTAACTACCAGATCAGTTTACACAGTTGAAGACAAAGTGGAAAGCAGAACCGCTCAGCCTGCCCAAGCTGTTCTGTTACATGAAGACAAACGGATATTTGAAAAAGGGTGACAGACCTTTTTCTTATATCAAAATAGGCCTGTACAAGGAAGAAAGACGCAAAGTTGACATTCCTAAAATGGTTAAAGGCAATGCAACAGTAGAAAGTAAAAAGACAAAAGTTCTGCACAAGAGAAGGCAAGTCTGCTTTTCAGAAAAGTGCAGAAAGGTTATGTTGTCTTTTCAACAAGACGTCGCCTTTTTCATTCCGCCAATGAAGAGGTTTCTCTTAGATCCTCTGAGTGAGTATAAAAGGAAGCTTTAAGGACAGAAAGAAGTGTGAAGAAAGCTAAGTGCTGAAACCAAGAGTGAACGTGCAAGTGTGATTTTCATGCATGCAAGCCTTCTGTGTAAACCAGTATCTGTGTGTCTAAGCTGTTTTACACAAGCCGTTCCCTTAAGTCTTGTAAACACAGTGAGTGCTTCTTAGTGAGTGTATTCATTGTATTCTAGTTTGAGTTTGTCTTAGACTAGTGAACATACTGTTGTATCTGTCATCTCAGCTTGAACTATTCCGCATTCAAGCTTGTTTGTAATTAACAAATTGTTGATAATACATACAAACATTGAGAAAATAGTGTGTAGCTTTTAAATAGCTGTATTCACCCCCCCTCGACAGCTTAAAGCTATATACTTTGGGAACCTCTCGGGACCTACAAAGACTTTCTGGAACTAAACGAGGTAAACACATATCAGACTCTTGATCCCAATGCCATAGTTACATTACCTTTATCAGGTACACCTTGAAAATATCGTCCCCACAACCGAGGTAAGTCGTCGCCTAGCGAGTAAACGGATTTAACAACGCAAACATGCATATATAATATGAATGAACAAGTATCACGCTTAAATACAAATGTATACGTCCGACCACCCAGTAACCACACACGATCAGAACAAATGACGGCCCACCCATCCTTATACACACTCTTCAATGATGGCCCACCCCCCATGTATGTACGAATATATAAAATTTCGTATGCAGCCCACCTGACTTACAACATATCACGTGAAATACAAAGTATGCATACTGGGAAAAGTATCACAATAAAGAGATTCTCAACAACAAACACTGATCTAGAAAGCTTAGATTATGACATGGTACTTTAGTGATAGAATGGTAAGGAAACGAATAAAGACATTTTACATATACTTGTTCGAAAAACTAAATCAGTTACTCACAGTGTTTGAAAAATCTGCTACTCGCTAAGCAATCCAAACCTCGAAAATAAATCACCGACAATAGTCACCACCACCGTTATATATACTATAGCCTGGAAGTACATTGCTCAATCATCACTATTATGAGCTATTTAAACATTTAATCTTTTTTTATTCGATTATACTAGAGTTTAGGGACTAAATCGGAAAATTAATTTTTCGGCTAAAGTTTATTAAAATTGTTATAAGTAAAAGTCTCATGTTGTTTAATCGATTAATAAAGTTCAGCAACCTAATTATCTAATTACTAGTTTACTTATTTAATTTAGTTAATCTAATTCAATTAAACTTAGATGATAGTCTAATTAAAGATTAATATATTAGTTTAAAAAATATCAATTTAAGACCATATGGACCTTTAGTAAGTATTGTAATTATTTATTTATATACTCCAAATCCGTTAACAACCTACTAACTCAAGGAAATTCAATTATCATAATCTATTAATGTTAAAAAAATATTTCTAGCCCAAAAGAATTAGTTTCCCAACCCAACAAGAATTATATCATTCATCTAATCTAATTGAACAATTTAAAAACCCAAGAGCTGGTTTTAATATTTAAGTCAACTAAAAGAGTTGAATAAATAATCCCAACTAATTAAATGCCAACCCATTTGACTAATTTACCTAGTCAATTAATGGACCAATCATGTAACCCATTACATTAATATTAATAACCCAATATAAACTAACCTTAAGCCCAAAAACCAAAATTAATCAAGCATCACTTCATTAATGATTCTAAACACATTTTATAACAAATTTCGGGTTTAAATGGATCACCCACTAAATCCCCACTGTTGAGTTTGAATGAAGCTTTTCAAAATAACAAGATGAAGATGATGATTATACTCAATGTTTAATACTTATTTTCAGATTCTAAATTCCTTTTTTAACACAATTTAATGATTCAAACTAACTAACAATTGAAGTGATGAAAATTTATGTGGTTTACCTAGATGAACCCAAAGAATTTTGATGATGATGAAAAATGTGGCTAAGAATATTTGATGTTGATGATGGTAGGATCCCTTTTAACTCCAACTGTGCCTTCTCAAGCTTTCATTTCCACAAGTTCGGACTTGGGTGTGTAAATATATGTTTTTATTTTTGCATTTTGAAAGAACTTTATGGGTGATGATGTAGGATGTGTGAAGAAACCATTTTTCAACAATATGTTATAACCACCCTTGACATCCCCAAGTTTTTTTTCCCTTTTTTTTATTTTATTAATCATAGATGTTATATATATATATATACATATATATATATATATATATATATATATATATATATATATATATATATATATATATATATATATATATATAATATTATTATATATATATTATATATATATATAATACATTATTTAATATATATATATATATATATATATTTACATATTTACTATATATATATATATATATATATATATATATATATATATATATATATATATATATATATATAGTGGTGGGTTCAATGGAGAACCTCCATGCATCGAAGAACATTGGAGAACCTCCATGCACCACCACAAATGCATCACAATTCCCCAGTGATGCATCATTATTTCCACGTGATGCATCAAATTCTCGAGTGATGCATCGATTTCTATGTGATGCATTACGATTTTCAAGCGATGCATTGTGGTTCTCCAAAGTTCTTCAATGAATAAAGGTTCTCCATTGAACCCACCCCTATATATATATATATAGACACACACACACACACACACACACACACACACACACACACACACACACACACATATATATATATATATATATATATATATATATATATATATATATATATATATATATATATTCAACGGAAAACCAATGTACATCGGGAAACCATAGGAAACCAAAATCTACCAATCGCAGCCATTGGATCTGATGCATTCATTAAAAAGAACAATGTGACAATGATGCAATTAATATTACTTTTCGGATGCATCATCGGTGTGCGTAAGGACAAAATGGTAAACATGTAAAATGTCGAAATGGAAACCTCTCTGCTTTCCATGTAAAATATCACTTTTGTTTAATTGATAAATCGCATCAAAATCGGCAAGTAGAGTACTTATAGGACTTTCTTGTATTAAATATGATTTTTAAAATATAAAAATTAATGTAAAAGGAATATACCTATAATGCCCTTGAATAATCTTTTTTATATATTTCAGATTGTTTATGCACCATGTTGGTATCTAATGCACATTGGTTTTACATTGAACTCATATCTCTCTCTCTCTATACATATATATATATATATATACATATATATATATATATATATACATATATATATATATATATACATATATATATATATATATATATATATATATATATATATATATATATATATATATATATATATATATATATGTATATATATATATATATATATATATATATATATATATATATATATATATATATATGTATATGTATATATATATATAGGGGTGGCTTCAATGGAGAACCTTATGCATCGAAGAACCTTGGAGAACCACAATGCATCGCTAGAAAATTGAAATGCATCACGTAGAAATCGATGCATCACGTGGAAATAATGATGCATTACGGGGGAATTGTGATGCATTTGTGGTGGTGCATAGAGGTTTTTCAAGATTCTTCGATGCATGGCGGTTCTCCATTGAACCCACCTATATATATATGTATATATATATATATATATATATATATATATATATATATATATATGTATACATATATATATGTATATATATATAGATTTGGGTTCAAATGAGTACCACTAGTTTTGCGGAGTACCGGAGGTACCTCGCTTAAAACCATTTTTTTTGAAATTTTTTTTCATAATCATGTTTAAATTAATAATATAAGACTACTTGCAAAAAATCACACCTAAACACACACTATAACTATGTGAAACGTGCAAGTTCACATGAACTGCACTGTTGTGAACGTATGTTCACAGCTAAGCATGTTCACATGAATTTTTTCACGTTCACATGACTTTTAAGAGGCTAGAAAGTGTGAATGTGTGTAATCTTTTACGAATAGACTTATATTATTTGTATCTAAATTAATATGAAAAAAAAACTAAATTGTTTTTTTCTGAGCATGTTCACAACTAAAATCCGTGTGTTCACAGGTACTCACGGTACTCTGCATTTTTTAGGTACTCACACGAACCATATATATATATATATATATATATATATATATATATATATATATATATATATATATATATATATGAGTTCTTTTGAGAAACTTAAATACCATGAAAACCTAGGAACCCCATTAGAGCCCTTAGATCAATAAGATCTATGTTAAAAATAGACGATGACATTGTTGTAATTATATAGAATTTTGATAGTGAAAAATTTTGAAAAGATTTGTAAAGTCTATTTTAGGAAGAAAAAATCTGTTTTTTTTTTCAATTTCTCTCACTTCTTTTTTTTTCTTTCTCTTTCATTAGAATTGATTTTTTTCATAGAAAACGTTTTTTTAAAACAAATTTTTATATAGTTTATTATTTTACTGTTTAAAATTTAACATACTTTATATAGACTATTATGTAATATATGCAGAATGTTATGTTTTCTATATATTTTTATGTAGATCTACATCACTATTTTTTTATCTATGTAGAATGTTATGTTTGTTATATATTTAATATATTATATATAAAAAATAATTAAATTGTGCAACCATAACAATATTTTACATAGAATGTTATGTATTCAATATAGATATAACAATAACAAAAGTTGGTACAAAAATAACAATATACTACATAGATCAAAACTAGATACAAACAATTCTTTATAGAATACTATTTATTTTATGTAAATTATCAAATATATATTCTATATAAAAATACAAACAAATTATACACAGAATACATGAAGATGCGAAACCATCAAAACACAAACCCTTTAGGAACCAGAATGAACATATTCTATGTAGAATATCATGTACTCTTTGTAGAATATCGTGTATATGATATTTTGTATTCTACATATATTCTTATTTAAATTGAGATCAATCATAAACCAAAAAATGGAAAACAAGTTCTTCCATCCATATATTTTTCATAAACATTTCATATATATTATATAAAGTAAATTAACTGATACAGTAATAACAATAATCTGCATACATAATTATGCATTCCATATAGAATGACATATATTTTATATAGATACAAACTTGCTACAATCAACTTTGTATAATATATTATTTATTCTATATAAAGTATCAAATATTCTACATGAAAATACAAATCAATTCTATGTATAATACATAGATACACAAAACCATCAAAACACAAAAACCCTTTAGGAACCAGAACATCCGACGAACAGATTAACGTATTCTATGTAGAATGTCGTGAACTTTACATAGATTGTCGTAGACGAATTGAAACAGGAAAAATAAGATTTCATTTAGACATTTCATCAAACACTTGGTGTGAAATTTACAAAAAATACAAATTTAAATAGCAAAAACTTTCAAATATAAGTAAAAAAAAATGAAAACATAACACTATAGTCATCGTTGTCCCACTTGTTTCTCTTCCTTGAAACTTTCAGTGCTTCATCTTCACCTCCTTCTTCTGGTCTTGGAGTGCTTAAAACGTACACAACTTTTCAGAGTTGTCATAATGATGTGCATCTTCTTCTGCCATCAACGAAAGTCTTGGCCTTCAAACTTTTCCAGTTTAGCGAATTTCGAAGTCACATATTTGATCGATTCTGCCATTGATGTAAGATTGTTGTTTACGATTGTTAGAAAACGGGAGGAAGAATTCATGTAGAAATCAATGAAATTGGAATCACTAGGATAATCGATGGATCGTGAACGAGAATCATTTTTCGTAAACAACAATTCGACCCACACCGGGTTACACGAATTTTGTTTCGGGATAATCCAACGAATGTTGATCAAGAATATGAATTTTGAAGAAGATTAAAAACTCTCTTTTTCTATGTACGAATCCCTTTTCAATATGAAAACATGGTCATGTTTATAACCATCAATTTAACCACCATTTTATAGTTTTCTCGGAAAGTAACCGCCATAATCTTAAAAACCATGGCCATGGAATTAAAATAAACATAGTCATAAAATATAACCATTGATGCGTAAGTGAACAGATTATTTCATGGCCATGGAAAATAAAACATGACCATGGAAAATCCAACACATGACCATGTAAACTCAAAAAATGAAATTCATGTCTATACACATCAAAATCGGTCAATCCCGCAAAGGTCTTTGACCCCATTATAATTTAAGGCTCGAGATGACGGTGTTGCTTATACAAGTGTGCACCCCGCACCTATAAACTTGTTCTAGTACAAACCAAAATCCTTTATTTACACTAAAATCACTAACATTTCTTGCTTCTAACAGTACCATGTACCAAACTTTATGCACCGACACTCCTCAACAAAATGGCGTTGCAAAAGGAAACATCGTTATCTTGTTGAAAATACTCGCTCTTTGTTACTATCCTCTGAAGTGCCTAATATTTTCTCGGGGGTAACCAGTTCATACTGCTACTTATGTCATTAATCGAATTTCCACGGCACATATATCGGTCTGTCTCCCTTTGGAAAGCTCTATGGGTATGAACCTGATTACTCCTCGTTACATGTCTTTGGTTGTGTCTGCTTCGACATTCTTCTGCATGTAGAACAAAATAAATTGTCTTCTCGAGCTGTGTTGTGTGTCTACCCCATCACTGGTTGAAAATGCGGAAGTCCTTACTCTACGCAACTCCACTCGTCCTCGTAAGTCTACTAAACTCCATGATTTTGCTTATTTGTCATCCTAAACTTTGTTTGCTTCTTTTATTGCTAAAGTTCATAGTCTTTCTGAATCCAACTCTTTTAGAGAGGCTGTTTCTGATCCCCTTTGGACAGGATGCTATGGCTGAGGAGTTGATTGCCTTTCATCAGACTCATATGTGGGATTTGGTTTCGCTTGCATCAGGAAAGCGTACTATTGGTTGTTTTTAAGTTTACAAAAGTAAGACTAAGTCTGATGGTTCTGTTGAACGGTATAAACTCCATCTTATTGCTAAGGGGTGTTCGCAAGAATATGGTATGAATTATGAGGAGACTTTTGCCAATGTAGCCAAAATGATTAATGTTTGTACGCTGATTGCAGTAGCCTTAATTCACAAATGGAAGATTTCTCAGATGGATGTCAAGAATGCTTTCTTGAATAGTGATTTGCATGAGGAGGTTTATATGACTCCTTCTCTTGGCATTGCTCACAAGCCTGGAGAAGTATGTTGTTTGTGCAAAGCTTTATATGGTCTCAAGCAAGCTCCTCGTGCTTGGTTTGAGATGTTTTCCACATTCATCATGTTTCTTGGTTTTCAATTTAGTAATGATGACTCTGCACTGTTTTTTACATGTACGAATGCAGGACAGATACTTTTGTCGTTGTATGTTGATGATATGATTATCACTAGTGATGATTATGCAAGTATTGAGTCACTGAAGTGTGATTTAGCTCATCTTTCTCTATGAAGGACTTGAGGTTGCTTCTTTATTTTCTAGGAATAAAGATTGCTCACTATGACAAGGGATGTCTTTTGTCACGGTCTAAGTATAATTCAGATTTGTTCAAATGTGCCCGCTTATCTAACAGCAAGACTGTGGATAATCCTCTGAATACTAATGCTCGTTATTCTCCTACTGCTGGTGTCTCTCTAGATGATTCGACTTTGTTTCGTACTGTTGTGGATAGTTTGGTCTATCCCATGGTCACTGGACCCGATATTGCTCATGATGTTCATGTATTTAGTCAGTTTGTAACTGCTCCCACGACTACACATTGGGATGCATTCCTTCGCATTCTGAGATATTTAAGGGGCACTCAGTTTCAGATGCTTATGTTTCCTTCCTCGTCTTCTTTTGAGCTATGTGCTTACAATGATTCTGATTGGGTTGGGGATACTACTGATTGTAAGACCACTACTATTTTTGTGTTTTTGTTGGATATTCTCTTATTTCATGGAAGAGTAAGAAGCAGAATGTTGGTTCTCATTTGTAACATCCGACACAAAACCAGGTTAGCAACTATGACCTAATCAGTATTTATTAGCAAGTTATAACCTAATCAGTGGTCATTGGCAATTAATCAAGGTGATTAACAACGTTCATAAGGAAATTCAAGTCAAATAGAAACAATTTCATCGGTGCGATGAATCAGCAAATTAATTAATCCGATCGATTTGTGATATGAAAGATTATTTCATCTAAGTACATTATTAAATTAAGATTAGTGATACTAATCATGCATTAATACACTTACTTAACATTAATTATGCAAGACTAAAACAATTTATTAAACAAATGCATTCAAAAGTATTTATGAATTTACATAAAAAGGGAAATAGAAGAATACATTCTAATACTTTTATACAAAAAAAAGAAAATGCATTAAAAATATATCATAATGGCCGACCCTTTAGACTAGTACATATAGCATTTGACTTTCAATTTTTTTATTACAACATCCATACACCATCTACATCACACTTCTCTTTCACCTCACCTTGCAAGATCACTTACTCAACCTCCATATCTTGAAATCATTTCATTCACTTTTTCTCTTCTATAAATAGATGATTCATCTCCTCATTCACTTCACAGTTGCAAGAAGCAAAAACCACTCTCTTTTCCTCCATCTAAAATCCGGCCACACACACACACATGTTGCGCACAACTTTTCCTTTCAAGTGTTCATTTTTGCAAGTGTTCTTGGTGCAATCTTTCAAGAATTTCAACTTTTTCTAGTTTCATTCTTCTAATACCCCAAAGTAAGTAAATACTAACTTATAATCTCTTATATTTAAGTTTATATAAGTCTTGCATAATATATATAATCACCAACAACAACAAGTTTCATAAAAATTCAAGTTTATAAATCACTAGTTTTGTTTTAAGTTTGATTTCTTATAATGTGTTTATAATTATATAAACACATAATGTAAGTATAAAAATATGAAAACAAGTTATATAAATGTGTTTCATAGTCTTTTATACATGTTCTTTTGAATAAACAACAAAGATCACAAGTTGTTTCAAAGTTATGAAATCTGGATTTTCGGCAGAAATGTTACACGACTTTGAAAAATCATAACTAATTCAAAACATAACGAAATGAGTTGATTCTTGTTTCAAAAGTTAGATCTATGTATTAACTAAATATCTGGAGGTTTTCATAATTTAATACGAAGTTTTGAACCCCCAAATATTATTTGGGAACTCGGAAGTTTAAAGCTCAAAAATGACCAACATAGGGTTTTTAACAAGCCTTTTCCCTAACCTAAACACCTCGAAAAATGGAATTTCTTAACTTGAAAATTCTTTGTACATAGTAGTTTTATGACTATGAAAACCAAAGCCCAAATTGTTTTGGAGCTTGGTCAAAAACAGCCACAAATTAGGCCGAAAAACCTTTAAAAAGCTGGAAAACTATATATATATATATATATATATATATATATATATATATATATATATATATAAGCTTGACCTTTTAAGTGGGTTTATTTATAAACTTGTAAAGTGGGGTGATATAAAACATAAAAACCTTTATACATACATATTATCATATATATGGGAGTTATTAAGCACCTCATATAATAAAGGACTCGGTTAATAACCTCAAGTCTCATCTCAAGTCATCAACAAAATCTACGTTACGCTCGTTTTGCCATCAATTTACGGTGAGTCTTCATAGCACTTATTTTCACAGTGTTATGTTTTAGGGTAGAAATACATGCTACATATTCATATGGACACAGAAACCACTTCATTTCTATTATGTATTACGCACGTGGTTCCATCAACCCTCAGATCATTAACCGTTAGTTACATTTTATGTAAGCGCAAATATATTATGGATAGATCTATCGGGATTAATGTCCCCCACCTAGGTTGGTCGCTCTAACCGCTAAGGGGTGCATATATATTTAACATTACGGTATTACATTGGGGAATACTGCACAGGGCAACTCATAATTAAGTTTCAGTTGCATGATGGTTTTATTTAATACATAACATGGAATTTATGTTTTATAAATTCAAACTCAACTATTGATGTCCATACAAGTCATCTTTACGATTAACTATGAACTTACCAACAATTTTGTTGACGTATTTATAGCGTGTATTTTCAGGTAATTAAGGCACGAGCACAACATCGGAAGCATTCCAAGGCTTCCGTTCATTTTGGAGTCGCATCATTTTAAAAAACTCGGATATTTATTTGCACCATTTTTGTTAATTTAATTATGTATTTAAATCTCTGTATTTGCGAACTACTCTTCATGTTATTCGGGTTATGTATAACAATTTCATATTTTGAAGTTTTATTAAGGTATTTTTGAAAACGTCCATATAGTGGTCGTTCACTTGATTATGACTATGCTTCCGCGACGTCACGCTTCGTTGCCAACTGAGGTAACAGGTGGACAGATTGGTATCAGAGCCATGGTTATAGTGAACTAGGTTGCATTAGTACCCTAGACTATAACTACACTTAAGTCTTACAAATTTTAGAAAATATTTTGTCAATAACTAAAGACTATAAATCGACCTTGATGACAGAAACATGTCGAACAACACAATCATCATCATGTATGACTCCGAAGATGAATACACCCCTTTGAGCCCGGAGGTCATAAAGGTGTTCATAGCAGAGGACCCATCCGAGGAAGAGGACCCATCAGAAGAGGAAGACCTCTTCGAAGAAGAAGACCCGATGGAGGAGTCCGAGGAAGAACCCATGGAGGAAGACGAACCCTCCGGCGGATGGGGAGAACCATCCGGAGAAGACCCATCATCCCCGGTGGCCCCCTCCAACATCCCATATCATCTCGAGGTTCCATCGTATAAACCATACCGTCCCCACCCCAACGGCCCGCGTATGTTGTTCACACCCCGAAAGAGGGTGATGATGCCGAGACCGGAGTCTATCCCAATCTCGGCTCCTCAGCCAAGCCCACCATAGCAGCGACGGGCAAACGCTCGTAGATGGGGCTGGATGCCCGAGACCCTCCGAGAGTGGAGGCAAGAGGGGGGAATCCCCTCCCAGTTCGAGGTCGGAGGACCATCCTCCGCACCAACCCCACCACTCACCCAGGATCCCACGGACAAGAAAGTGCCCCTGCTGGTGGCAAGAGCCACTCGACACGATCTCCAGATCCGACTACTCAACTAGGACATTTGGGAGATCACTTCGAGGATCGAGCGTCAAGAAATGCAGAATACCAATATCTACTGGGCCAACCAGCACGCTTTAACTATCCAACAAGACGGACTGGAGGAACTCCATCAGAGACTGGCTGACTGCGAGGCACACAACAAGGCGCTGACACAACGCCTCAACGCCCTGGAGCAGGGAGAGACCCCCGATCACTCCCACATTTAGTGTTTTTCTATTATTTTAATTATAAGAAATATGAATGTATGTGTTTAAGTTAAATATGACTTGAAATGTTTCGGGTAACAACCCGACCCCTATGTAAGAAATTATGTATCAAGCCCTTCATTAATGACATTTTAAGTTTAACTATGCATTGGTGTTTAATGTTATAGAACTGTATGCCATAAGAAAATTTGAACACTTAAAACTCAACTTCTTACACTATGTTCTTTCTTTAAACATTAGGATAATGCCGCCAAAGAAAGCCATGAGCACAACTCAAATCGAGCAACTCATTGCTCAACGAGTGGCAGCTACTATAGCCACCTATGAGACCAACCAGAACAGCGCTGCAAACAGCGACGGAGGAGCAAGCCACACTATGGGAGGTACCGACACCAGCCAAAAGGAGTGTGGTATTAAGGGATTGCTAAGCTGTAAGCCTCGATACTTTAACGGGACAGAAGGCACTGTCGGACTAGTTCACTGGTTCGAGAAACTTGAGTCTGGGTTCCGTGTTAGCGGCTGTAACGAGGAAGAAAAGGTCAAGTTTGCTACTCACACTCTACAGGATAGCGCACTGACTTGGTGGAACTCGTATGTCCAATCAGTTGGAATCGACATGGCTTACCAACTCGCCTGGACTGAGTTGAAGCAAATGATGACGGATGAGTATTGCCCCATAAATGAACTACAGAATATGGAATCTGAGTTTTGGAATCTCAAGATGACGGGTACGGATGTTGCCGGATACACTAACCATTTCCACGAGTTAAGCCTACTGTGCCTACAAATGGTCACTCCGGAGTACAAATGTATTGAGCGCTACATTTGGGGACTCGCTCCTCAAATTCAAGGGAATGTCACCACATCCAACTTAACTACAATTCAAGGTGCCATTCGGATGGTGAATAATCTGATGGATCAAGTGGCAAGACGAATGGAGGCCAAAGCAGGGGAGAACAAGAGGAAGTGGGAGTACAAATCAGGGAAAGGTTCGGGCTCACAGTCTAAAAAGCCCGAAACCATCAAGGCATTCGTAGTCGGGGCTGAGCCAAGGAAGGGCTATACCGGCAACAAACCGTTGTGTAACCAATGCACCTACCACCACGTAGGTCCCTGCCCAACCCCTTGCGGGAAATGTAAGAAACTTGGCCATGTGACTCAGGATTGTAAGTATAACGCAAATGGAAACAACAACGACACACAGAAAAGATGCTTTGAATGTGGGATTGAGGGGCACTTCAAGAAGGACTGCCCAAAGTTAAGGAATGGTGGTGGAGCTCAAGGGAGAGCCTTTGTGTTGGGAGCTGGTGATGCTCGTTAAGATCCCAACGGAGTAACCGGTACGTTCCTTCTTAATGATATGTATGCTTATGTGCTGTTTGATACTGGGGCTGATAGGAGTTTTATATTTGCTAAGTTTAGTGAACAATTAAATACCGCTCTTTCCCATTTAGGTAGTACTTATGCTATAGAGCTAACCGATGGAAAAATGATAGAATCAAATAGTATAATTAAGGAGTGCACGCTAAAATTAGCAGATCAACCCTTTAATATAGACTTGATGCCTATCGAACATGGAAGCTTCGACGTAGTTATCGGCATGGATTGATTGTCAGACAATCATGCCGAAATCCTATGTGGTAAAAAGGTTGTGCGGATACCGCTTAAGAAGAAGAAAGTCCTAACAGTCCAAGGAGAAAGAAAGAATCGTCAGTTTAACGTCATCTCTGGTTTAAGAATGCTGAAATGCCTTTGAAGGGGTTGTCCAACTGTTTTAGTTCACATGAAGGAGAAAGAGTCGAAGGAGAAGCAACTCGAAGAAATCCCGGTGGTTCGTGAAAACCCAAAAGTCTTTCCTGAAGACTTGTCTAGGCTTCCGGTAGCTAGGCAAGTAGAATTTCAGATTCACTTAGTGCGTGGAGCTGCACCTATTGTACGAGCACCTTACCGATTGGCACCATCTAAGATGCAAGAGTTATCCAATCAGCTGCAAGAGCTGTTGGATAAAGGATTCATCAGACCAAGTTCCTCACCTTGGGAGCTCCGGTCTTATTTGTAAAGAAGAAGGACGGATCCTTTAGGATGTGCATCGATTACTGAGAGCCGAACAAGTTAACAATCAAAAACCAATGCCCTCTCCCAAGAATCGACGACCTGTTCGATCAGCTGCAAGGATCCAGTTACTACTCTAAGATTGATTTGTGGTCTAGATATCATTAAGTTAAGGTATGGGAGGAAGATATTCCGAAGACAACTTTCATAACTCGTTATGGTCATTACGAGTTTCAGGTGATGCCATTCGGTTTGACCAACGCACCAGCCGTATTCATGGACCTTATGAATCGGGTGTGTAAACCGTATTTGGACAAGTTTGTGATTGTGTTCATAGACGATATCCTTATCTACTCCCGAAGCAAAGAAGAGCATGAGCAACATCTGAAGTTGATTTTCGAGCTTCTAGAGAAAGAACAACTATACGCCAAATTTTCCAAGTATGCATTTTGGCTGCGAGAAGTAAAATTCATTGGGCATGTGATCAACAGCCAGGGAATACTGTCACATCCTTGCTTTAAAACACGCTTGCTTATCCCAGGAATAACAATAAATGCATAAAGCTAAATAAAACATTACAATAAGTCTTGCACTACACGTGCTACAAGGTTATAGTACTAAGTTGCTAAAAACATCACAATTTAAATAAAAGCAGCTACCCAGAACCCAAGGCATCATAAAGCTATACCACAAGCTGAAAATGAGCTAAGTCCTCTGGGTTGATCAGATAATAGACCTAAGCAGAAGGTCCAGCTTGTTCTTTACCTTTTCCTGTAAAATTGTAAGTAGCAACTGTAAGCTAATGCTTAGTGAGTAAACAGATATTCAAGAATGCATGTAAAATATGAGGCGAAAATGCCTATAAAGGCTGTTATGCTTGCTAGCTTGTTTGCTTGCTTGCTCATTTGCTTAATACCCAGAAAGAACGCTGCACAATTGAGACATTTCACGCAGAACGGAGATGCCACCACTATGGGTTTACCGCTGACAGATGATCAATCTGTGATACGGGGCTAGCTACCCGTATAATGCTCAAGGGATAGTGGTGAACATCAGAATTTCTTGCTCGCTAAATATAATGCTTATGAGATGCACAAAGAAACGCTAACACAAGGTTTGCTGTATAGTATGCAGAACAATAAACAGATAGCAGATAAATATGCATATTAATAGATCAAATGTAAGATCCGGCTAAGCTGGGCATCACCTGTACCACAGTGTTCGCCTTCACTCACAAAAGTCTATTGAATTCCAAAGAAGTCACATAGAAGCAATTTATGTCTCAATTTCATATAAAACATGTAAACAAGAATAACTGTTACTCACTGTACTGAAAATGCTTTGAAATGCTCTGAAATACTTGCTCGGGCTTATTTACGCTTTAAATTGCTTTATAACGCTTGCACTTGCTTATCTAGGCTTTTAATATATTCTGGCACTGGCTTTAACTCGCAACTGGGCTAAACAGCTTATGTATAATATCTGAAGTTCAATATTACAGAACATGTGCTAAATTAATATTGCTAGCTCAATATTCCAACATCTCTAATCCATAACTTCTAGCTAAATATTTTGCTAATTATTTTGCTAATTTATGCGTTGTTCGTAAATTTTATCAATTAAATTCGAAATTTAGGGGCTAGATTCGAATCTGAGCATCAGACTCGAAGTCAGATTCGAATCTGAGTATCAAACTCGAAGCCATACTCGAACAGGGGATTAGATTCGAAGCCCCATTCGAATCTGAAGTTAGATTCGAAGGCAATCTCGAATCTGATGGTTAGATTCGAATCTATGATTCGAATCTAGCCCTATTCGAGCCTGTTCTATCTATTTTCGAGTCTGTTCTACGTATTCTCGAGTTTGTTCATAAACTACAGCTTTAAACATGCATTTTCAAGCCTCAAATCCACAAATAAGCTAAGTAATAAGCCTCGGTTTAGTTATATTATACATAATCTACCATAATCAGGCTGAAACTCAAGCTAAAATGGCTTAAAATCGAACCAAAAATGAAATATGAAGCTTCCTTCAAAAACCCAAAAATGCAGAATACGAAAATGGCAATTCTTACCTCGAATTCGTATCAAATCTCACATGCAATGGTAGATCCGCGTAGTACACTTCGAGACCTTTCCGATGACGTATAGAACTCGAGATTTGGCCTGTCAGTTTGAGAGAAAAGTTAGAGAGAAGTTCGGGTTCTAGAGAGAGGAGCTCTGAAAATGCTAGACGGGTTTTGCAAAAGTGTGAAAATGGAGCACTCAACTCCTATTTATACTAAATCTCGAAATTACATCTTTTTACGCAAATTGCTTAAAATTACTTAAAATAAAAATGCAAATAAAAGGCAAGGTGTTATAGTATGAGCCCACCACGCTTGCACTTCGTCCTCGAAGTACCTAAGGCTCAAACAGATACGGATATCGAATTCTCATGTCTTCCTCAGATTCCCAGGTCTGAGAAATTCCGTGAGAAGTCCTCCACTGCACCAACACCATTGCTACCTCTCGATTCCTCAACTTCTTCATCTTTGTTTATAGAATAACTTCAGGCTCGTCACATTGCAGTTTCTCGTTGATCTTGTAGCTCAGATGATCGGCCCACTTTTCTCTGTCATCTTCTTTGCACTTCCTTAGTTGCGAAACGTGAAACACGGGGTGTATGTTGGACAGTTCGCTCGGCAAGTCCAACAGATAAGATTGAGTTCCAACACGCTCGGTGATCTTGAAAGGACCAACGAATCGTGGTGCTAACTTGCCACGCTTGCCGAATCTGAACACTCCTTTCATCGGCGAGACTTTTAATACAACATAGTCGTCCTTCTGGAATTCTAAAGGTTTATGGCGTCGGTCGTGATACGATTTCTGTCGAGATTGAGCAGTTTCCAATCGTTGACGTATGATTCGGATCTTTTCATTTGTCTGCTGAAGTAGCTCGGGACCGGCGATTGGTGCTTCACCGGCTTCATGCCAACACGTAGGAGTTCGGCACTTGCGTCCGTATAAGGCTTCGAAAGGTGCGGCTTTGATGGATGAGTGGTAACTATTGTTATAAGAAAACTCTGCTAACGGCAAGTGATCGTCCCAATTACCGCTAAACTCTAAAACACAAGCCCGCAGCATGTCTTCGAGTGTAAGGATCGTACGTTCACTTTGGCCATCAGGCTGCGGATGATACGCTGTGCTCATTCTGATTTTAGTGCCTAATCCATCTTGTAGTGCACTCCAGAACCTCGAAGTGAACCGACTGTCGCGATCCGAAACAATTGACAGTGGCACTCCGTGTCGCGTAACGATCTCGTCTATGTACAACTTGGCTAGTTTCTCAAGTGAATAGTTTTCGCGAATCGGAATGAAATGTGCGACTTTGGTTAGGCGATCCACGATAACCCATATTGCGTCGTGCTGTCTTCGTGTAGTCGGCAACTTCGTCACAAAGTCCATCGTTATGTGATCGAACTTCCACTCGGGAATCGGTAGAGGCTGTAGACTGCCATAAGGCTGCTGATGCTCCGCTTTGACCAATCGGCAAGTAACACAATTATCGACATATTGACCTACGTCTCTTTTCATACCGGGCCACCAATATTCGGCTTTTAGATCGTTGTACATCTTGGTGCCGCCAGGATGTACCGAGAAGTTAGAACAGTGGGCTTCCGAAAGAATTTTCTGTCGAACATTACCAAATTTCGGAACCCAGACACGATTTTTGAAGAGTTTTAAGCCACGAGGGCTATCGGTTAAGAACTGAAGTTGCCCTTTCATGTCCTTAGAGTTGAGGTTTTCTTCTTTTAGGGCTTCGGCTTGAGAAACGAGAATTTCATCAATCAGAGTAGATGAAAACAAAGTATGAGTCAAGGTATAGAGACATTTAGCAGAGTAGGATTTACGACTCAATGCGTCGGCCACCACATTCGCTTTGCCAGGGTGATAAAGAATATCACAGTCATAGTCTTTGATGAGTTCCATGGAGCGTCGCTGGCGCATGTTGAGCTCCTTCTGGCTGAATATATACTTAAGGCTCTTGTGATCCGTATACAGCTGACATTTGGTGCCGTAGAGATAATGCCGCCATGTTTTCAACGCAAAAGTCACAGCAGCAAGTTCAAGGTCATGAGTCGGATGACTCTTTTCATGATCCTTAAGTTGGCGAGAAGCATATGCTATGACTCTGCCTCTTTGCATCAAAACACACCCAAGCCCTTGATATGAAGCATCGCTGAAGACTACAAAGTCTTCATTACCTTCGGGTAAGGCCAGAATAGGCGCTTCGGTGAGTTTCTGCTTTAAAGTTTGGAAGGCGGTCTCTTGAGCTTCTTCCCAAATAAAGGGAACATTCTTGCGAGTAAGAGATGTAAGAGGCATGGCTAGTTTTGAGAAGTCCTTAATGAATCGACGGTAGTAACCCGCCAATCCCAAGAAACTTCGGATCTCAGTAGCTGATTTGGGAGCTTCCCAATTTTGAATGACTTCTATCTTAGAAGGATCCACAGAGATTCCTTCACCAGATATCACATGACCAAGGAATTGTATCTGATAAGATACAAGATTTGCAAGTTAACGCTGAGCATGAAATTTAAGAAAAGATAAGCTTAAAAATAAATAAATCGAGATTGCAAGCACCTGTCGCAACCAAAATTCGCATTTAGAGAACTTGGCGTAAAGTCGCTCCTTGCGCAGCAACTCTAGCAGCTCTCTAAGATGCACAGCATGCTCAGCTTCAGTTTTCGAGTAGATGAGAATATCGTCTATAAAGACGATAACAGACTTATCGAGCATTGGTCTACAAACGCGGTTCATCAGATCCATGAACGCCGCAGGAGCGTTTGTAAGGCCAAAGGGCATAACAAGAAACTCGTAATGCCCATATCTGGTACGGAAAGCCGTTTTAGGGACGTCTTCTTCATGAACTTTGAGCTGATGATACCCAGATCTAAGATCGATCTTTGAGAAGTAACTGGCTCCCTGAAGCTGGTCGAAAAGATCGTCTATTCTGGGCAATGGATATTTGTTCTTTATTGTTACCTTGTTCAACTCCCTATAATCAATGCACATCCGGAGAGTCCCATCTTTCTTCTTAACGAATAAAACAGGAGCTCCCCAGGGAGATGAACTTGGTCGTATGAGTCCCTTGTCAAGCAATTCTTGCAATTGCTTCATCATTTCTTGCATCTCAGCAGGTGCAAGTCTATACGGGGCTCGAGCAATTGGTGCCGCGCCGGGCACTAAATCAATTCTGAACTCCACCTGACGGTCTGGTGGGAGTCCAGAGATGTCCTCGGGAAAGACATCTGGAAATTCAGAGGCTATCGGTACCTCGGCTAAAGTTTTCTTTTCAGACTTAGCATCTATTGCATATGCTAAGTATGACACGCAACCCTTAGCTATATGTTTCCTAGCTTTGACTACAGAAATTAAACATAAGTCACCTTTCTTTCTGTCACCATAGATGCAGATACTGCGGCCATCCGGTGTAGTGAGCTTTATCAACTTCTTCTTGCAGACAATGTTGGCGTCATGATAATCAAGCCAATCCATACCGACGATGACGTCGAATTCGTGAAAGTCCATAGGAATGAGGTCAAGTTGGAACGTGCAATTATCTAACAGAATTATGCAGTCGCGGTAAATTTTATCGGTGGACACGCACACGTTACTGGCCGTTTCGATATCAAATATAACAGGCAGAGTTGTCGGAGTAATTCCAAGCTTAGATGCAAATGCACTTGATATAAAAGAGCGATTGGCTCCTGAATCGAAAATAACTCTAGCAGGGATAGAGTTAACAAGAAACGTACCAGATACCACATCTGGTATTTCCTTCGCTTGCTCGGCTGTTATTTGGAATGCGCGATTCTGACTCCTAGTTGGCTCGTTACGGCGACTGGAACCTCCACGCGATGCGCTATGTCGGGCTGGTTGATTCTGTCTTTGTTGATGATATTGTTGTTGGGGTCGGTGCTGCTGCTGCTGCAATCGTGGATGATGTTCTGCACTTGGGTAAACTATGCTGAACGGATGCGTGCATGCATGCTCATTATGTCCAGGGCGTAAACAGTTGTTGCAAACTTTAACTTTGTTAGGACATTCTTCACTGCTATGTCCTATTTCGTTGCACACATAGCACCTCACATCATTGGGGTTACAACGTCCAATGTGTGACTTCTGGCAGCGGCGACACTGCCTCGGCTCGGAATGCACCGCATAAGATCGAGATTGCTGCGCCGGAGGCGAGCTGAACTGTCGGTACTGAGACTGCTGTGGCTGAGAATATCTGGATGAAGATCCAGAATAGCTTCCGGTGCGCGATTTCTTGGGCGGTGATGGACATGTCGGGTTAATAGAGGAAGTAGGAACTCCTCCAGCTCGAATAAAATCCTGCTCGAGAATTCGAGCAGCTTCAACACAGTCAGCATAGTTGGTATATCCCCGGTGCTTCAAGAACTTCTGATATTCAGGATGCAGACCCATCAGAAAACGGTCGATCTTTCGCTCTTCAGTAGCGACTTGATAGTCAGACAGCAAGCTTAGTCGGGTGAATTCAATCTCATACTCAGTCACCGATTTGGTTCCCTGAGTAAGAGACATCAGCTTCTCTTCCAAACGCTTCTTTTCATCAGCTGGGCAGTACTGACGAAAGAAAATAACCTTAAATTCATCCCAAGATAGGGACTTAATCCAGTTGGCTCCGTGCATGTTTTCCTGAGATCTCCACCACATAACAGCGCCACCCTCGAACAGTGTAGTAGCAAAGCTGACCTTGGATGCTTCAGCACAGTCGCTGATGAGAAATATTCGCTCAATGCCAGTGATCCACTCGAGCGCTTCAATCGAGTTTGCAGCACCCTTGAAGG
Organism: Centrapalus pauciflorus; assembly: GCA_020465985.1. Taxonomy (NCBI): domain Eukaryota; kingdom Viridiplantae; phylum Streptophyta; class Magnoliopsida; order Asterales; family Asteraceae; genus Centrapalus; species Centrapalus pauciflorus. The sequence continues at coordinate 13,998 of JAANYP010009375.1, read as the reverse complement.
GTTGAGCTCCGCAAGCTTTGAAGTAACGGAAATTGCAGCCCTTCGGAGGGACTACAGGGGCTTCTTCCTCGTCGGTGTCATCATTTCGGCGTCCAGTGTCTTCATGCTGTTGTTTCCTACGTTCTTCTCTACGCTTAGTTTCGGCTTCATCACGAGCACGAAACTGATCTTGTAAGAACTTAGCTTGACGCTCGTTGTTCTCATTAAGCATTGTTTGCATTATTTGCATGATCTGTTCAGGAGTGAGTCCACCTCCAGCTCCTTCACCAGATCCAGACATGTTCTGAAATTATATAAATAATACTTGCATAAGAATAGGCATAACTCCTATTCTACCCCATTTCCCAATTCCTAAAGCAAAGTCAAAGCCTATCTCAGGTCAAGTTAAAGCCTAGACATTCGAAGCTAATATCTTTGCTTAAAAGTTTGAGTCCAAGTGTTATTGCTAACACTTGAATCCCTCAAACTAACGCTCTGATACCATCCTGTCACATCCTTGCTTTAAAACACGCTTGCTTATACCAGGAATAACAATAAATGCATAAAGCTAAATAAAACATTACAATAAGTCTTGCACTACACGTGCTACAAGGTTATAGTACTAAGTTGCTAAAAACATCACAATTTAAATAAAAGCAGCTACCCAGAACCCAAGGCATCATAAAGCTATACCACAAGCTGAAAATGAGCTAAGTCCTCTGGGTTGATCAGATAATAGACCTAAGCAGAAGGTCCAGCTTGTTCTTTACCTTTTCCTGTAAAAATTGTAAGTAGCAACTGTAAGCTAATGCTTAGTGAGTAAACAGATATTCAAGAATGCATGTAAAATATGAGGCGAAAATGCCTATAAAGGCTGTTATGCTTGCTTGCTTGCTTGCTTGCTCATTTGCTTAATACCCAGAAAGAACGCTGCACAATTGAGACATTTCACGCAGAACGGAGATGCCACCACTATGGGTTTACCGCTGACAGATGATCAATCTGTGATACGGGGCTAGCTACCCGTATAATGCTCAAGGGATAGTGGTGAACATCAGAATTGCTTGCTCGCTAAATATAATGCTTATGAGATGCACAAAGAAACGCTAACACAAGGTTTGCTGTATAGTATGCAGAACAATAAACAGATAGCAGATAAATATGCATATTAATAGATCAAATGTAAGATCCGGCTAAGCTGGGCATCACCTGTACCACAGTGTTCGCCTTCACTCACAAAAGTCTATTGAATTCCAAAGAAGTCACATAGAAGCAATTTATGTCTCAATTTCATATAAAACATGTAAACAAGAATAACTGTTACTCACTGTACTGAAAATGCTTTGAAATGCTCTGAAATACTTGCTCGGGCTTATTTACGCTTTAAATTGCTTTATAACGCTTGCACTTGCTTATCTAGGCTTTTAATATATTCTGGCACTGGCTTTAACTCGCAACTGGGCTAAACAGCTTATGTATAATATCTGAAGTTCAATATTACAGAACATGTGCTAAATTAATATTGCTAGCTCAATATTCCAACATCTCTAAGCCATAACTTCTAGCTAAATATTTTGCTAATTATTTTGCTAATTTATGCGTTGTTCGTAAATTTTATCAATTAAATTCGAAATTTAGGGGCTAGATTCGAATCTGAGCATCAGACTCGAAGTCAGATTCGAATCTGAGTATCAAACTCGAAGCCAGACTCGAACAGGGGATTAGATTCGAAGCCCCATTCGAATCTGAAGTTAGATTCGAAGGCAATCTCGAATCTGATGGTTAGATTCGAATCTATGATTCGAATCTAGCCCTATTCGAGCCTGTTCTATCTATTTTCGAGTCTGTTCTACGTATTCTCGAGTTTGTTCATAAACTACAGCTTTAAACATGCATTTTCAAGCCTCAAATCCACAAATAAGCTAAGTAATAAGCCTCGGTTTAGTTATATTATACATAATCTACCATAATCAGGCTGAAACTCAAGCTAAATGGCTTAAAATCGAACCAAAAATGAAATATGAAGCTTCCTTCAAAAACCCAAAAATGCAGAATACGAAAATGGCAATTCTTACCTCGAATTCGTATCAAATCTCACATGCAATGGTAGATCCGCGTAGTACACTTCGAGACCTTTCCGATGACGTATAGAACTCGAGATTTGGCCGGTCGGTTTGAGAGAAAAGTTAGAGAGAAGTTCGGGTTCTAGAGAGAGGAGCTCTGAAAATGCTAGACGGGTTTTGCAAAAGTGTGAAAATGGAGCACTCAACTCCTATTTATACTAAATCTCGAAATTACATCTTTTTACGCAAATTGCTTAAAATTACTTAAAATAAAAATGCAAATAAAAGGCAAGGTGTTATAAATACAACTGGATCCATAAAAAATTGAGGCCATTAAGAACTGGGCAACTCCTAGAACTCCCACAGAAATCCGTCAGTTCTTAGGTCTTGCTGGTTATTATAGGCGATTTATTGAAAAATTCTCGAAGATAGATGGTTCCCTAACGGAATTGACTCGAAAAGATGTGAAGTACAACTGGGGTGAAGAACAGGAAACGACATTCCAATTGTTAAAGAAAAGGTTGTGTAGTGCACCTATTCTGTCCTTACTGGAAGGAACAAAAAATTTCATGGTTTATTGCGATGCCTCATACGATGGATTGGGTTGTGTGTTAATGCAAAGAGACAAGGTTATCGCTTATGCATCGCGGAAACTTAAAGTTCATGAGGTAAACTACACGACTCACGACCTGGAGCTTGGAGCTGTGGTATTTGCTCTCAAGATATGGAGGCACTACCTTTACGGTACAAAGCGCATGGTGTTTACAAACCACAAGAGCCTTCAACACATTCTGAATCAGAAGGATTTAAACATGAGGCAACGACGCTGGGTTGAGCTGCTTAGCGATTACAACTGCAAGATCCGTTATCATCCGGGCAAGGCAAACGTTGTAGCTGATGCCTTAAGACGAAAAGAACGGGTTTCAGCCTTTGAGAGTCCGAGCTTTGGTCATGACTATACAATCAAACCTGAACTCTTAGATCCGCGAGGCACTGGAAGAAGCAATCAAGGAGGGAAACCTAGTGGATTAAGCCTTGAGAGGAATTGATAAACAGTTTGAAATCGAAACTGATGGACGCCGATTCTTCATGAACCGAATTTCGCTACCAAAGTTCATAGGGTTGAGGAAGCTGGTCATGGATGAAGGGCATAAGACAAGATATACTATTCACCCAAGATCAGATAAGATGTATTATGACCTGAAGGAAATGTAGTGGTGGCCAAACATGAAGGCTGACATTGCTACGTATGTCAGCAAGTTCTTAACGTGTTTGAAGGTTAAGGCTGAGCACCAGAAGCCATCAGGATTATTGATACAACCAGAGATACCACAATGGAAGTGGGAAAGAATAACCATGGACTTCATAACCAAGCTGCCAAAAACTTCTAGTGGTTATGACACCATTTGGGTGATTGTGGACCGACTCACAAAGACTGCACATTTCCTGCCAATCAAGGAGACTGATAAGATGGATAAGTTAACACGAATCTATCTTAAAGAAGTTGTCTTAAGGCATGGAGTTCCCGTATCGATTATATCAGATAGAGACAGCCGATTCACATCACGGTTCTGGCAATCATTACAAGAGGCGTTGGGTACGCGCATAGCTATGAGTACAGCTTACCATCCGTAAACCGATGGTCAAAGTGAAAGAACCATTCAGACATTAGAGGATATGCTAAGGGCGTGTGTGATTGACGTTAGCAAAAGTTGGGACAAACATCTGCCATTAGTCGAGTTCTCCTACAACAATAGCTATCACTCGAGCATTACGGCTGCTCTGTTCGAGGCACTTCATGGGCGAAAGTGTCAATCGCCGATTTGTTGGGCTGAAGTAGGGGATAGCCAAATCACCGGTCCTGAGATCATTTACGAGACTACCGAAAAGATAATACAGATTCGAAACCGATTAAAGATCGCACAGGATCGACAGAAAAGCTATGCAGATGTTAGACCGAAGTATTTTTGGAATTCCAGAAGGGAGATCAAGTAATGCTGAAAGTCTCGCCTTGGAAAGGAGTAATCTGTTTCGGGAAACAAGGAAAACTCAATCCTCGTTATATCGGACCATTCAAGATTTCCAAAAGAATTGGCCCGGTAGCCTACCGACTCGATCTGCCACCGGAGCTAAGTAATGTACATAATACCTTCCACGTGTCCAACCTAAAGAAATGCTTGTTAGACAAAACACTCGTCATACCCATGGACGAACTGCAGCTAGATGATAAGTTGAACTTCATTGAACAACCGTAGAAATAATGGACCGAGAAGTCAAGAAACTAATGCACAGCCGAATTCCGACAATAAAAGTCAGATGGAAATCTAAGCGAGGTCCTGAGTTTACATGCGAATGCGAAGATCAGTTTCGTGAAAAATACTCTGAATTATCCTCAAGTGCTCAATCATTGGAGAATGCGAGCTAATTTCGGGACGAAATTCCCTTAACAGGGGGAGATTGTAACATCCGACACAAAACCAGGTTAGCAACTATGACCTAATCAGTATTTATTAGCAAGTTATAACCTAATCAGTGGTCATTATCAATTAATCAAGGTGATTAACAACGTTCATAAATAAATTCAAGTCAATTAGAAACAATTTCATCGATGCAATGAACCGGCAAATTAATTAATCCGATCGATTTGCGATATGATGGATTAATTCAACTAAGTACATAATTAAATTAAGATTAGTGACACTAATCATGCATTAATACACTTACTTAACATTAATTATGCAAGACTAAACAATTCATGAAACAAATGCATTCAAAAGTATTTATGAATTAAACAAATACAAGAATACATTCTAAATACTTTTATACAAAAAAAATACATTTAAAATACATCATAACGGCCGGCCCTCTAGACTAGTACATATAGCATTTGACTTTCAATTTTTTTATTACAACATCCATACACCATCTACATCACACTTCTCTTTCATCTCACCTTGCAAGATCTCTTACTCAACCTCCATATCTTGAAATCATTTTATTCACTTTTTCTCTTCTATAATTAGAGGATTCATCTCCTCATTCACTTCGCACTTGCAAGAAGGAAAAACCACTCTCTTTTCCTCCCTCTAAAATCCGGCCACACACACACATGTTGCACACAACGTTTCCTTTCAAGTGTTCTTCATTTTTGCAAGTGTTCTTGGTGCAATCTTTCAAGAATTTCAACTTCTTCTAGTTTATTCTTCTAATACCCCAAAGTAAGTAAATACTAACTTATAATCTCTTATATTTATGTTTATATAAGTCTTGCATAATATATATAATCACCAACAACAACAAGTTTCCATAAAAACTCAAGTTTATAAATCACTTGTTTTGTTTTAAGTTTGTTTTCTTCAAATGTGTTTATAAATATATAAACACATAATGTAAGTATAAATAATATGAAAAAAAGTTATATAAATATGTTTCATAGCCTTTTATACATGTGGTTTTGAATAAACAACAAAGAACACAAGTTGTTTCAAGGTTACTAAATCTGGATTTTCGGCAGAAATGTTACATCGACTTTGAAAAATCATAACTAATTCAAAACTTAACGAAATGAGTTGATTCTTGTTTCATAAGATAGACCTATGTCTTAACTAAATATATGGAGGTTTTCATAATTTAATATGGAGTTTTGAGCCCCCAAATATTATTTGGGAATCCGAAAGTTTAACAGCTCAAAAGTGGCCAACAAAGGGTTTTCAACGAGCATTTTCCCTAACCTAAACACCTCGAAAAGTGGCCATTCTTAACTTGAAAAATTCTTTGTACATAGTAGTTTTATGAATATAAAATCAAAGTCCAAATCGTCTTGGAGCTTGGTCAAAAACAGCCACAAAGTAGGCCGATAAACCTTTAAAAAACTGGAAAATTATATATACATAAACTTGACGTTATATGTGGGTTTATTTATAAACTTGTAAAGTTGGGTGATTTAAAACATAAAAACCCTTTTATATACATATTATCATATATATTGGAGTTATTAAGTCACTCATATCATCTAGGCCTCGGTTAAACACCTCAAGTCACATCTCAAGTCATCAACAAAATCTACGTTTTTACGCTCGTTTTGCCATCAATTTACGGTGAGTCTTCATAGCCCCTATTTTCACACTGTTTTATTTTGGGGTAGAAATACATGCTACGTTTTCATATGGACACAGAAACTACTTCATTTCTATTATGTATTACACAAGTGGTTCCATCAGCCCTCAGATCATGAACCGTTAGATACATTTTATGTAAGCGCAAGTATATTATGGATAGATCTATCGGGATTAATGTCCCCCACCTAGGTTGGTCACTCCAACTGCTAAGGGGTGCATATATATTTAACATTACGGTATTACATTGGGGAATACTGCACATGGCAACTCATAATTAAGTTTCGGTTGCATGATAGTTTTATGTAATACATAACATGGAATTTATGTTTTATAAATTCAAACTCAACTATGGATGTCCATACAAGTCATCTTTACGTGTAAACCTATGAACTCACCAACAATTTTGTTGATGTATTTTAGCGTGTATTTTCAGGTAATTAAGGAACGAGCACTGCATCGGAAGCATGCCAAGGCTTCCATTCATTTTGGAGTCGCATCATTTTCAAAAACTCATAGATTTATTTGCATCATTTTTGTTAATTTATTTTATGTATTTAAATCTCTGTAACTTGCGAACTACTCTTCATGTTAATCGGGTTATGTGAAACAATTTCATATTTTGAAGTTATATTAAGGTATTTTTTAAAACGTCCATATAGTGGTCGTTCACTTGATTATGACTTTGCTTCTGCGATGTCACGCTTCGTTGCCAACTGGGGTAACGGGGTGTGACATCATTCTTCTACTGTAGCCAAAAAATTGGGCTATGTCTGCCAAATACTAGTGAGGTTGTTTGGCTATGCGGGTTACTTGCTTACATGGGTGGTCGATTATTTCAGCCTTCCCTGATACTTTGTGACAAAAAAGTGTTAAACATATTGATCGTAATTTGGTTTTTCATGAACGGATGAAGCACATTGAAATCAATTGTCACTTTACTTGCCATCATCTCCCGCTAGGAACTATTTCCTTACCATTTGTTCCCTCCGCTTTACAAGCTGCTGACATTTTTACTAAGGCACACTGTGCTTCTCGATTTTTGATTTTTATCTGAAAAACTCTCAATGTTCATTGTTGTGGCATTGTGAGTTCAAGTGAGAATATTAGTGTAATATACTATTTGGTATGTCGGCCTTTTATGTTATTAGGCTTTTTGGGTTTAGCCTTTTAGGGTTTTGTGTTTGTCTTAGTCTAGCTCTGTACATAGAGTTACTGTTATGTTTTCTTATATCTCTTTGTATTATTATTCTAGTTTGCATACTAATAAAACCTGACAGGATCTAAATCTGAATTACCAAGACTAACTGATTTGAATTTATCAGAGTATAAATCAATAATCTTGCTTTGAATCAAAGTTTAATCAAGAAGTTTGCGGAATAACACTTAATTATTTTATCAAAAACTTTCAGAATCAATAATGAATAAACACACAAGAATTGATCAAGACTGTTGGTATTGCTGAATTCAACGATTACAATCACCTCTAATCTGTTTGATTAGACGAAGAACACAGACTGTTCTTAGGGTTTTACAACCTTAGAGGCTTATGAAAACTTAACAAAGCAATTATAGACTCAAAATTATGCAGAAAACTCCTATACAATAGAAAGACCTATTCTATGTATTTATATTGCTTCTTGATATGTTTCCTTGACGAATGATGACTTCTCTGATAGTAGATATGCTGGAATCTTCATGTAGATATCTTTTCCTGAAAATCAGCACTTTCTGTTTATGAAACTGTTGAGCAGCTTGAATCCCTTGACAGCATGAGCAGAGCAGCTTGAGTTGTTTTGCTCTGGCAGCTTGAACTTTTACACTGGCAGCTCGAGTTTCTTCAACTAGCAGCATGAACTTTGAATTTACATTTAAAATCTACTAACAGTCTGAGAAGTCTAACTAACAGCTTGAACATACTTAAACTATTTCCCAACAATCTCCCCCTAACTTAAATTCTTTACACAAGACTTTAAGTTCTAAAAAAAATGGAAATGAATAAGTAAACTGTTATTTACAAACCAAGGCTTTCAAAAACTTACAACTGTGCAAGTTTATGATCTATAGCCTTCAAAAATTCTTTCTTCATCTCTTCTTTATCACAAGATATCCTCACTGATTTTATTTGGAGCAGCATATCTTTTGAAAAATTGTAAAACTCGAGATTGAAGAAGATACCAGATCCATCTGTGAATTTGATTCTGAATGTCTTTGACTTGACAAACAGATCAATCTGCTTGATCTTTCTCCCTTTTTTTTCAGCATCTTCTATCTCTTGTCTTGCAAACTCAGGGTCAACCACTGTACTTAGAAATTTGATGAGTTGTTTGACTTGTGGAAGAGCAGACCTCACTTGTGTAACTGACCCTATATTGTACATCTTTATCAATTAATCTCTGGTCAGCTTCTGTACTATCTGCCAAAAAGTGTCATACTCCTCTTCAGGTCCAGACTCTCTTCTGATTACAAACTTCATTCTCAAGTCACGGTCATCCAGTGACTTAGCAAACCAGTAGTTGATTTGAGGCTTTGTAAAATCATGCTGATCAATCAGCTTCTCTATCTCCATAGCCTTTTGTAGTTGTTGCTCAAAGAGCACCCTTTTAACCGATGAAGGAAAAGAGACAACTGCTTGATCAGAGGGAGCAGGTGCACTGGCACCAGCTTCAGCTTGGACTGATTGGGTTGATGGTTGGACTTCTTGGGATGGTTGAGCTTCTGGAACTTGGGATGGTTGAGCTTCTGGAGAGACTTGTGTTCTCTGTCTTTTGTCCATCTCCTTATCATGAATCTCCTGCAGCCTTTCAGTAGACATGGACTGAGCCATTTTCTTTGGAATACCTGCTGCAAAGGCAAAATTGATAAGAAATCTTCTATGCTCAGCCTTGGAGTGCCCTGTTGGCATCTTTCTTTTCCTTGCTCCTTGCTTGACCACAAACCCCTTTAAGTAATCACCTAAAGTCTCTTCATCATCCATTGGGGTTTGGGCTTGCTGCTCTAATTCTTTGTCTTGTTCTTCTGCTATTTTTCTGGCAACTTCAGCATCAAAGGCAATTTGGGCTTCTTTTGAGGAAAATTATGCTTTGGAGACTCAATGAGAATGCCCTTGCCCTTGTCTTTTGTAGCAGATGTTGTAGCTTGGACTGTGCTTGATGAAGCTTGAATTCCTTCTCTGATCACAAATCCAGTGGCTTTTGAAGGAGCAGCATGAGTTTCTAGGCTAACAGCATGAGAAGCTGTTGGGACTGCTAGCCTAGAAACTGGAACTGTTGGTGCTGCTTGGACTGTTGTTGTTGGAGCTGCTTGGACTGATTTTGGAACCTCCTGATTCTCCCCCTTTTTGGAAGCATTGGTTTGGTCAGAAGGACCCACAACCTTTGCCCCTTGGGTTTGAATCATCTGCTCTAATTTCACAATTTTATTTCCACAGAGAGTGAAGCCTCTGTGTAGATAATCCATACGCTTATTTTGAGCAGCCTCTGCCTGTCTGAGAGCAAAAATGTGAGCTCCCTGTGCAGCAATGATGGACATTTGATATTCCAACATGGCTACAACAGGTTTCAGCTTGGGATCCGTCAAGAGCATGAGTTGCAGACTTGTCTCAAGATCAGAAAACACCTGAGGTGCTTGTGATCTATCACTGACATTAAGACCAGAAGTAGAAACTTCTGGGCCCCTCTTTTCTTGGTTCTGGGGACCTCCAGCTTGTGTTTGCACACTTGCTGTTGCCATGGGCGTGGTCTTAGCTATGTTGGCACTATCCTGTGCCTCTTGTGCAGAGACATCAGTAGTGCCAGCCACAGAACCCATATGAACCATCTCTGAAGAGATGTTCACATCCTGAGAGAGGATGGGAGTTTCCTCAACTGGTTCCCTGTGGATATTCTGTGCAGAAGTATCCTCCTGCACAGGGATATATGGCTCTTGTCTAGGGGAGGAGGAGGAAGGAGCTCCTGGTCCCCTTTTCCTTTTATATAAGTATCTTAGTGGGCGTTTTGGCTGTACAAAAGGATCAGATAGAATATTTGTATCATGAGGAGTGGGTTGGGGTCCTGGGGGTGAAGCAGGAATGTTGGGCTGTGTCTGCTCAGGACCCTCTCCTCTGTTTCCTGGAATGATGTTCATCATTGCAGAGGGCAATGGAGCATCTATACTTACAAAATTGGCACTTGGCTTTAACAGCCTTTTGATTGAAGACAATGAGTGCCTATGGGAAACATGTATCCGTTTATGTAAATGTGGAGTTGTGCAGGTGTGTGCAATAAGTTCTGCCAAAAACCTAGGATACATCAAAAATTTCCCAGTCTTTAGGGAATGATGCCTTAACATCCCCTGAAAAATCATGTTAGAAAAATTGAACTGTTGGCCAGTAGAAAAGCACACTAAGGCAGTGGCAATATTTGAAGAAAACTCAGACCAACCAGTTCTTTTGGGGCTTAAACATTGCTGAATAATATGCACAAGGTATTTCCATTTAGGAGAAAAGTGTGCCTTAAGAAAAGTAAAAGAATCAGCAGGACCCCTATAACCAATATTTTGAAGACCAAAATGTAAAGCTTGAAGGGATAGGTCGGTTATACCTGAGGCATCTTGAAGATGCAAGTGATGTCTGATGGATTCCTCAGTGATATTGATGATAGTTCCATCAATCTTGGATATGAGGGTAGGCACTCCATTGATGGTTTGAACAGATGCATGGTTCCAAAACTGTTCAATATGGGAGATGTATATAGTAGGGTTAATGGAAAGGGCATAATGGATATGGGAATGCCTGAGGAAATCCATCATTGCATGAAACGGTTGAAGTTCAGAATGTTTTAGGGTGTATGGGAGGCAGTTGTGTTCTTTTACGAACTCCATTGTTGAAGAAACGACGGTTTAGGGTTTGAAAGAAGAATGTGTGATTCGTTCAGAGAGAAAGCAAGAGGCCGTGGAAGAAGAATATGTAACTGGTAGTTACAACTGAACGAAATCGGGACCTTTAAAGGTTTCGAAAAGGTTGGGTCCCGCGCACACATTTGAGAAATTACCCAAATACTCTGCACACTTTGACAGATCAAGTGAAAATAACTAACAGCATGAGAAAATGAACTAGCAGCTTGAGAAAATACTCAAGCTGTTAGTTAGAAATGAAGCATCTTTTAATACAACAGTGACTCCCCCTTAAATTAAGCATACTGAGTAGATAATAATGAAAACCAATTAATCCATGTTTACCATACCAATATTTGATACTAGGAAAGTGAACCTTCCTACATCAAAAGGTTTTGTAAATAGATCAGCTAACTGATCATCAGTATGAATCTTGGTAACTTGGATCAATTTCTTTTCATTACAATCTCTGATAAAGTGAAATCTGATTTCTATATGCTTGGTTTTGGGAATTTCACTGGGTTTTGCACAATGCTGATTGTACTTGAGTTGTCAATATAAATAGGAGTGGATAAGAAATTCATACCATAGTCTCTTAGTTGATTTTGAATCCACATTACCTGGGAGCAGCAGCTTGCAGCTGCTACATATTCTGCTTCAGTGGATGATGTTGACACAGTTGTTTGCTTTTTGCATTGCCAAGAGACCAATCTTGCTCCTAAGTATTGACATCCACCAGTTGTGGATTTTCTGTCAATGTTGCAACCACCGTAGTCACTGTCAGAATAAGCAGTTAGTTCAAAAGGAGAGTCTTTAGGATACCATAGGCCTAAATGTGGTTGGCCTTTAAGGTATCTAAAGATTCTCTTAACAGCAACCAAGTGAGAATCCTTTGGAGAGCATTGAAACCTAGCACACACACAGACAGCAAACATTATATCAGGTCTAGAAGATGTTAGATACATGAGAGATCCTATAAGGGATCTGTATAGATGAATGTCCACATCTATGCCATCTTTGTCTGTATGGAGCTGTTTATGAGGATCCATTGGAGTGCTTGCAACCTTTGTGTCTTGATAGCCAAACTTTTCCAGTATGTCTTTGACATACTTTGATTGACTTATGAATAGACCAGTAGGCTTCTGTTTAACCTGCAGCCCTAGAAAGAATGTGAGTTCTCCCATTGAACTCATTTCAAACTTTTTGTGCATTAGGGTCTCAAATTCTTTGCACAGACAATCATTTGTTGAGCCAAAGATGATGTCATCAACATAGATTTGGACAAGTAGAATCTCAGCTTTGATGGACTTAGTGAAAAGTGTTTTGTCCAGAGTGCCTCTCTTGAATCCATTCTGTAAAAGGTATGATGATAGAGTGTCATACCATGCTCTAGGGGCTTGATGGAGACCATAAAGAGCCTTGTCTAGCTTGTACACCTTGTCTGGATACTTGTAGTCTTCAAATCCAGGAGGTTGACACACATATACCTCCTCTTCAATTGTCCCATACAGAAAAGCAGACTTGACATCCATTTGATACACTTTAAATCCTTTGAAGCTTGCATAGGCTAGAAATAGTCTGATGGCTTCAATTCTTGCTACTGGAGCAAAGACATCATCATAATCTATGCCTTCTTCTTGAGTGTACCCTTGTGCTACTAGCCTTGCTTTGTTCTTGATGACTATCCCTCTCTCATCCTTCTTGTTTCTGAACACCCATCGTGTACCTATTGCTCTCTTACCTTTAGGAAGATCCACCAGAGTCCATACATTCTGAATTTTGAACTGTAAAAGCTCTTCTTGCATGGTTTCAATCCAGGATGAATCTTTTAATGCTTCTGATGCCTTTTTGGGTTCTAGTTGAGACATGAAACAGGCATGTTCAAAAGCAGCTAGACTGAATTCAGGAACTGATTGTTCAGCAGCAGCAGTCTCATTGTGAACCATTTTCCTTGTTTGAACAGGAGTGCTTGGATCACCCAGTATTTGATTGAGAGGGTGATACTTGTGAACTCTTAGTGTGGGCTCTCTCTCTGTTTGAAAAGAAGTTCCAAGGTTTGTATCATCTCCATCAGAACCAGTGAATGGTTCAGTTTCGGGAACAGCTTGAGTTTCTAGGCTAACAGCATGAGAAGCTGTTGGGACTGCTAGCCTAGAAACTGGGACTGTTTCCTTTTGTGATGGAGCTGTGCTGTCAGGACTTGGGAATGGCACTTCAGTGTCTGGATTTGCATTAAGTGGAGCATTCAGGACCCCTGGAGGATCACATGACAGAAGTGGTAGAGTGGTGAAATCATCCCAACTTGTTGAATCTGCAGCAGTCTGAAACTTTGTGCCAACAGCATGAGAAATTGTATTGGCAGCATGAGAGTTTGTGTTAGCAGCTTCAACCCTGTATGCATCAGCTTCTGCAGTATACTCAACAAAGCTCAGAGAATTTGTTAGTGAATCTAAATCAAACAACCAATCAGGACCAGTGCCTTTGATATTAGCAGTATTTTCATAAATTCAACATTGGCACTTTCCTCAATTGTTTTAGACACACTGTTGTATACTCTATAGGCTTTGCTTTGAGTTGAGTATCCTACAAAGAATCCTTCTTCAGCCTTACTCTCAAACTTCCCTAAGTGAGTCTTAGTGTGAAGAATAGTACATGGGCATCCAAAAGGCTTGAAGAAAGCTATTAGGGGACTTCTGTTATGGAATAACTCATAGGGAGTTTTTCCTTGGGATTGGACAACTTGAACCCTATTTAGAACATAACAGGCTGTATTAACAGCTTCTGCCCAGAAAGTCATTGGCAGATTTGAATCAGCTAGCATTGTTCTAGCAGCCTCAATTAATGTTCTGTTCTTTCTTTCAGCTACACCATTTTTCTGTGGTGTTCTTGGTGCACTATATTGTCTAGCAATGCCTTTGGACTCACAGAAACTGTTTAGAATTTGATTTTTAAATTCAGTTCCATTGTCT
>JAANYP010009374.1:0-17136 GCA_020465985.1 Centrapalus pauciflorus | reverse complement strand
CTTCCTTTTTCGTCAGACAGGTTAAAGGCACCGCAATCTTGGAGAAATCACGGATAAATCTTCGGTAATAGCCCGCTAAACCCAAGAAACTTCGAACTTCAGATACATTTTTCGGCGCTTCCAACTTCTGAACCGCATCAACCTTTGATGGATCTACGGCTATCCCCTCACCCGAGATAATATGTCCTAAAAATTGTACCTGGCGTAACCAGAATTCACATTTGGAGAATTTTGCGTAGAGTCGCTCCTTTCGTAACAATTCTAGCAATTCTCGCAAATGCATCGCATGGTCAGATTCAGACTTAGAGTAAATCAAGATGTCATCAATGAAGACTATCACTGATTTATCCAGCATTGGACTACATACTCTATTCATAAGGTCCATAAATGCAGCCGGAGCATTTGTGAGACCGAACGGCATTACTAGAAACTCAAAATGGCCGTAACGAGTACGAAAAGCAGTCTTCGGTACGTCAGACTCAAATACTTTGAGTTGATGGTAACCAGATCGGAGATCGATCTTTGAGAAGTAGCTAGCCCCTTGCAGTTGATCAAACAAGTCGTCAATTCTTGGCAGAGGGTATCGGTTCTTGATTGTTACTTTATTCAGCTCCCGATAATCTATACACATGCGAAAGGTACCATCCTTCTTCTTAACGAAAAGAACCGGAGCACCCCAAGGAGAAGTACTCGGACGAATAAACCCTTTTTTCCAGTAATTCCTGCAACTGACTCATCATTTCCTTCATTTCATTCGGAGCAAGACGGTAAGGGGCTTTCGCGATAGGAGCAGCACCCGGTACAAGGTCAATATGGAATTCGATTTGACGATCTGGTGGCAAACCAGAGATGTCATCCGGGAACACGTCAGGGAAATCTCGAACTACAGGAACATCGGACACGATCTTTTTAACTTCTCTAGCATCTATGGCATATGCTAAATAGGCGGAACAACCTTTGGTTAGGCACTTTCGGGCTTTCAGTACAGAGATGAGACCTAAATCTCGAGTCTTTCTATCGCCATAAACATAACGTTCATTTCCTTCGGGGGTTCTAATTCTAATTATCCTTTTTGCACAAAGGATTTCAGCATTTCTCATCATTAGCCAGTCCATTCCTATAATAAGATCGAACTCCCTAATCCACATCGGTATCAGGTCAACGTCCGAGGAGAAGTCATCAATCACTAGCTTACAGGAACGAAAGACTTTATTCACAGTCACAAATTTCGAGCTAGCAGTTTCTATGTCTAAGGGCACAGGCAACATTTCAGGGGCAAAATCAAACTGTTTAGCAAACTTTTCAGACACATACGACAGATTAGAGCCAGAGTCAAATAGGATCAAAGCAGGCATATCATTAACAAGAAATGTACCAGTGACGACATCAGCAGTCTCCTTTGCCTCTTCGGCTGTCATTTGGAAGGCTCTCGGTTGATTTCTCGGAGCAGAGGAACCCTTGACTGATTGCTGAGGTGAAGATGCAGGCGGTGGAACAAATCGGGGTCGGGTACAGTCTTTAGCATGGTGCCCCAACGTAATGCAGTTTCGGCAAGCTTCACTGCGCTTGGGACATTCCGATCGGTCGTGACCATTCTGCCTACAGCAATAGCACTTAACGAATGCATGATCGCACTTTCCTTCATGAATCTGCTTGCAGCGAGGACAAGCAGGCTTTGGCGCCGAGGTCACAGCATATGACTTTGCTTTCTTGGAAGACTGCTTATCTCCCTTCTTCGAACTTTCATACTTCCTTTCAGCTTTCTCAGATTTCTCCTTCTTATTAGATTTGGCAATGAAAGGACATGCGCGCTCAGGATAGATTTCAAGCTCACCTACCCTAGCAATCTCCACTGCCTCAATATAACTTTTCGGTCTGCCGGACTTCACAAACTTCCGGATTTCTCGATCCAGACCATCCACAAACAAATCCCTTCTCCTTTCGTTGGTATCAACAGGGTGATCAGATAATAGCGAGAGCCTGGTAAATTCCAGCTCATAATCTGTTACGGACTTTGTACCTTGCTGAAACGATAGCAGGGTTTTCTCCATCTGGCGCTTAACATCCTGGGGGCAGTATTTCTCCTTCAAATGAATCTTAAATTGTTCCCAAGTAATGGATTTCTCCATTGCTTCAGACATGGGATTCGTAATCGACTTCCACCAACGGCCAGCTCCATCTTCCAACATTCCAGTTGCAAACGTCACCTTGTCTTCCTCATTACACTTGGAGAGTTTGAACGCTTTCTCCACATTCGCGACCCAGTCCATAGCCTTAACAGGATCAGATGACCCCGCAAACGTACGAGCTCCACACTTTTTGAAATCAACAAACGTACACTCACGTCCTACCTTAACGTGATGGTCAGAAGAGTCAGTTTCACTTTCATCAGAGGACACATGTCTATGCTTCCTCTTCCTGTCTTTCTTTGGCTTTGCTAACATTTCTTCCTTATGCTTCAGTTCTAATTCTTGTAACTTAAGTTCCCGCAACCTAAGTTCTTCTTCACGGCGCTTAAATTCCATTTCACGCTGGTTAACTTCATCAGTCTGCATCACTGCTTTACCCTTGGTCAACAGATCCTTTATCTCCCTAAATCTGTCTTCAACTGTCATATCAGTCTGCAGTCGGTTCCTATCCATCATAAGCTGCATTTGCCTACGGTTATCCTCATTCAACTTATGAACGAGGTCAATCAATTGAGCCTGCTGGGGAGGCACAGGGGTGGCAGTACTGCTTGAGTCATTAGCAGTGTTCTCAAGGTCAGTGCCTAAGTCCTCTACGTGAACAGATTCTTTGTGTTGATCAGCTGCAGCATCAGCAGCTTTATCAACCCTTGAGGAACCGGCATCAGTCGGATTCTTATTAGCCATTGGCTGAAAAATATAAAGGAAATAGTTATTATTTCCTGATTCAATAAGCACAATTCAAGTCATAATTCCTACATCAGATAATCATATCTAAATTCATAGATATGAAGGCAGTCAGTCAATCAGACAGATACAAAGTCAAGTCAAAGTCAAGTCAAGGTCAATTAAGCAGTCAATCCCTTCCCAATCCTATCAGTCATCAATTGCCTATCTTAGGTCAAGTTGTGTGGGTAGTCCTTTACTAATTAGGTTACCCTAGGCCTCGGTGACTTGTTCGGGAATTCAGAGTCACATAGTCCATATCATACCAGTAGTTTAAGTATCGGGTGGCCAATCCGATGATTAAACTGCTGCTCTGATACCAACTTTGTAACATCCAATTTCCACAAACAGTACACGCCATAATATTTCATTTCATAAATAATATTAAATGTTTGATACCACAGGCCCATCAGCATGAATACTTAGTTACAACAATAAATTAAAGGTCAAATGGTGGTCTAAACTAGCTTCTAAATCTTCAATCAGAGTGCGGAAGACTGAACAAGCTACCCGAGACCGCATCGTCTTTACAAAATAGGCATCATCAAAAGTCCAAGGTCTGCTATTCATCAAAATCCAGGTTCACTTAGCCTGGGATGAACTACCTGCTATGATCTTGCCTTTATCAGCTTTTCCTGAAAAGGAGTTGTCATGACAGAGTAAGCTACAAAGCTTAGTGAGTTAACAGAGTTCCACTAAATACCACACACATATATATATATACTATCAGATCCTGTCGGTCAACACGTCAGAGACGGTAATTAGGTTGGGAGACAACCCGGTCAGTATTCCCATATGTACGGCCGAAGCCCTACGGGAAGTGTATGGAAACAAGTCAGATAGGAAAGGAATCTGCAGAATTCCCTCCTGTGAATGGAGATCTCACATTCGGTCCGGTCGGATGATGCAATATGCAATGGCAGGTATATAAACAGTCAAGTAAGCAGTAAGCATGATGCGTATTTACATAAAATGTAAAAGTGAACATGCAATCAAGGCATTTCAAATGTCTAGTTCAGTAATGGCAACATACGTTTCTATGATACAATATAGTATTAAAGAAAAATGCAGCAATCAATCAGTAGTTTCCATACAGTCAGTACATTCACCAATAAGTATCAAAATATATGTAAGTAATTAATGAAATCTGTCACTCACAGTGGTCCGAAGTCAGATAATGCTTAACGAGTTAAGCAGTTCAGTTTACTCTGTCAAGACGACGGGTTCCTGCATTTCAGTTTCAAGTCTGGCATATTAATGTCAAGTCTGAGTCATAATCTACATAACCCTAGTTACATGTTCAGGTTTTTGTCAAATTTGGCTGTCGAGTCCGAGGTAGTTCCTATCGTCCCAAAGTGATTCTTATTCTTAATAGATCAATATGATACCTACTTACACATATGTGTGGCCTTGCAACGAGGCCAATCATATTACTAACTAGGTGAATCATGTCATTCATTTTCTAAGAGTTCATTCAATATTAGATGATACCTATAACACAATAGGTTATTTAATCACTTAATCTGATTTAGGAATTGATGTTTTGACTTGGAATTAAACCAGATTCAAATTTGGGATGCTAGAATCGAACCATAGCCAATTCGAATCTATAGATTCGAACAAGGGACTAGATTCGAATGGCTTAACAGATTCGAACTACACATCATAGATTCGAAGCCTTTAAATTCTAGGGACAGATTCGAAGCCTTTAAATTCTAGGGACAGATTCGAAGCCATAGAGACTCGAATCCCACACACAGACTCGAGACATACAAAATAGATTCGAAACCAGGGCTAGACTCGAAGCACATAGATTCTAAGGCAAGCACATACTAGATTCGAACAAGGGACTTAGACTCGAAGCAACTCTCGAGTCTAGGGAGGAGGAACAGATTCGAATTCATAGATTCGAACCTATGCATCTCGAGTCTAGGGATGAACCTCTCGAATCTGATCATCTTGTTCATTGTTTTCCAGATTTTAACTACGAAACTTGAACAAAAATGAGGGAGAAATAGATACTAACCTTCGTCCAAGCAATATCCTTCGTCTATGGATGATTTCCAACCAAGAATAGGTCCTAAACGAGGGCAAATCAGCTTCAAATGAAGGAAAAATGTACAGATTCGAAAATGCTTCTTCAAAACCGAGCCAAAAGTCAGAAAAACGGTCGATCTTACCTCAAATTCGGACGAAATCAAACACGAAATGGTAGATTCGCAAAGAACTCGACGATCTCTATCCAATGGCGTATGAAACACGAGAATCCGACGGTTCGATTTGAAGAAAAGCTAGAGAGAAGGAGGAGAGTGTAGAGAGAGAGAAGGAGAAGCAACTTTCCAAACTTCAAAAAGTGAGGAGTGTAGCTCCTATTTATAGGGAAATAGGGAAAATCAGATATTCTACTCAATTTTCCGGAATTGTCCAACTTTTATTCCCAATACTCTGATTTGCATTTCAGATACAAATATTAGCACAGAAGTTCTAGATCTGCAACAATTGTCTTTTAGTCAATTTTAACTCATTTTAGTCAGTTTCGCTATTTTCAGTCATTAAATTGTCATTTAGCTGAATTTTAATTATTAACTTAATTTCAACTAAATTTTTGGGCAACTTATCATAATTAATTATAACTTAATATAATTAATTATTTCAGATTCACATTATCAGCTATTTACTAATAATCTGATAAAATTTACTTTATTATCCAAAGACTGATGCTGAAATATAAACTTATTAAATTTCGGGCCGTTACACTTCTTGGGTACCACAATGACCGGTACAGCACATGGACTCATGGATTCTCGAATTCTTCCTCTTGAAAGCAAATCCTCCACTTGCCTTTGGATTTCTCGTGTCTCCTCGGGATTAGCTGTATAGGCTGGACGGTTTGGTAGAGCAGCCCCTGGAAATCAATGCGATGCTCGATCCCTCGTAAAGGTGGTAAACCACTTGGTTCTTCCTTTGGGAAGACATCTTGGTATTCCTGCAAAATATTCACAACAAAACTTGGCGAATTGTTGGTTAGTTTTTCAGCATATGTACAAGCTTCCTTGAATACCAACACTATCACTCTTTTTTTTTCGTCAATCGCTCTCTTAACTTCACTCGTTTTTTCAAAGAAATTCTTCTTGACACACTCTCTTTTTTCATCATCATTTGTCTCACTTTTCTCACCCTCAACACTCTTTGCTTTATTTTTACTGCTCATTTTTTTCTCTTTGCACTCATTATTTTTCCTCTCATCCTCCCAAGCTCGCCTTGAAGTGATCATTTTAATTTGGTCCTCCTGCACTTGTTGTGGGGTTAGGGAGACAAGAACTACTTTCTTTTCATGATCTTTAAGCATATATTGATTAAGAAAGCCATCATAGATAACTTTCTTATCAAATTGCCAAGGTCTACCAAGTAGTATATGACTTACTTGCATTGGAACCACGTCACACATCACTTCGTCTTTGTACTTTCCGATGGAAAATGTGATCAAGGCCTGTTTACTCACCTTCACTTCGCCACATTCATTCAACCATTGAAGCTTATATGGGTGTGGATGCTTCAACGTGCGCAAATTCAGCTTCTCAATTACCTCGTTACTCACAACATTGGTACAACTCCCACCATCAATAATGAGGCTACATACTTTACCTTGCACCAAACATCGCGTATGGAAGATATTTTCTAGTTGTTGTGTGTCTTCCACCTTGGCTTGTATGTTTAAAACTTTCTTGACCACCAAGAGCTCTCCGCTTTCTGCCTCGGTTTGCTCCAAGTCCTCTTCATCATCCGAAACATCCTCATTTTCATTTTCAGACTCTATTTCACCACTTTCATGAAGAAGCATAACTTTTTTGTTTGGGCATTGTGAAGCAATGTGCCCCACACCTATACAACGAAAACATTTAATTTCACGAGTTCGTGTAGGGGTAGAAACGATACCTTTGCCTTTGCCCATTTCCCTACCTTTTGTGGCATCATCTTGGTTCTTTAAAGGTGTAGAAAAGGTACCTTTAGATGTCTCCCCTTTTGGCATATGAGAATATTGAGAGTTGGACGTACTCCCTTAGAAAAACTATTTCTTCTCCTCAATTGTCTTTCAACTTTCATGGCCGTATGAACCATCTCTTCAAGGTCTAAACAATATTGCAACTCCACGACATTAGAAATATCTTGATTCAAGCCACTCAAGAATCTTGCCATTGTTGCTTCCCTATCTTCTTCAATATTTGCTCTAATCATGGCAATCTCCATCTCTTTGTAATAATCATCCACAGACTTTGCTCCCTGATTCAAAGATTGTAATTTGCGATACAAGTCTCGAAAATAGTGAGATGGAACAAACCTTTTACGCATAACAGCCTTCATTTCAACCCATGTAGAAATAGGCCTTTCTCCATTTCTTCTTCGGTTGGTGACTAATTGATCCCACCATACTATAGCGTAATCTGTGAATTCAATTGCTGCTACTTTCACCTTTTGATCCTCGCGATAATTATTACATGCAAAAATCAGTTCAACCTTTTTTTCCCAGTCCAAATATGCTTCTGGATCACTCTTTCCTTGAAATTGTGGAATTCTCATCTTAATGTTGTTGAGTCCTCTATTAGCACCATGGTTTCTTCTATGCCTCCTTCTTTCAGATCCTCTATCCCATTCATCATTTTGAGCGTCATCTTCATGATTTTCATCAGAAACTTGTGATGGTGGTGGAGCATGAGGTCCACGTGCCTCCAATCTATCCATTCTTTCATGGATTTGATTAAACTCGTCAGTCATTAAACGTCGCATTTCGGTCATGAGAGCTTGGACTTGAAGGTTAGGGAGGGGTTGATTATCTTCCATCTTTTAATCTGTAAAATATTTCCTCTCCTCACTCCCTTACGTGTTTCACTCAAGAGATGTCACTCAACGCTCGTGTCTCATACAAAAAATAATCGGCTTTTACCCTCAAGTGTTCTCACAACTCAATGCCTTTTACCTCTCTATTCCTTGTGGAGCTCAATTGGTAAAAGAACAAATCAAATTAGAGCACAAAACTGAAAGTGTTCAAGAAAATCCTTTAGGTGGTGTTTGGTTTGAAGGATTTAAACAACCCATTTAGAATTTGGATTTAGAAATCCTTCATTATCATGTTTGGATACAATATTAAAAGAAAGGATTTAGCTCATTTAGGATTTTAAATTCACAACTTCTCCACCTTTCATAATCCATCCATACCCCTAAACATTTCAAAATCCTATCATTTTAAAATCTATCATTTTAAATTCATTCAATCCAAACACCACCTTAGAACTTAATTTGATACCAACGAGTTTAGAACTTTTAAAGAAGATGGGATAAACAAAAAAAAATAGTAAGGTGAGGAGAAACAAAGTACTAAACAATGAGAAGAAGTTGGAACAAAAATGATATAGAAGAAAAATTATTGATTTTCAAGCACACGTGTTCATATAAACTTCTTTTATTATTTTTTTTTTTGCAAGCTTTTTCTTTAATTTTTTTTTGCTGCACTTTTTTTATGCTTCTTTTTTGTTGCACTTTTTTTGTTCTTATTTCGCTCTTCTTCTTTTTTTTTTTTTTTTGCTCTTTTTTTTTGTTGAACAACGTGACTTTTTTTTAATATGACAAAACTAAAAAAATGTAAAAGATAAGATAAGATGATAAGAAAGACAAACACAATGATAAGATCAAAATGTAAAAACAACTTAAGAATCGAACCTTTGTAGCTCTGATACCAAATGATACGAAACGTTGACCCGCAAGTTAAATGTAACTTGGAACCTTCGTATAGGATAGGATAGGCGTCAAAGTACCCTATAATTGGGACTCCAACACGCCTAGAGCAAGTCCTTGACCCGTTAGTTATAAGAACTAAGAACCAAAGGAATACGAGAACGCCACAAGAATGTGCTCACAATCTTGATAAGTTCTTGAACTATGAACTCTCCAACAAAGAACAAAGCTCACAAAGATGAGTAAAACTCTAAAGAAAGATATATATTTCTCAAGTGAATTGATTTGAAAGTACATAGGAAGCCATCTATTTATAGGCTTCAAAAACCAACTCAAAAGACACTAATTAAATTCAATGGATTAAAGAATGGACTTTAATCCATGACTCTTGACATTTTGTCTTCAATTGGTAGATAATTCTAGAACTCTTAAACAAAAAAACGGATTAGGCATTTCTAGGCCTTTATTGGACTCAAATAAACTTCTAATGGACTTCAAAATACATCCATTCTACCACTTGGGCTTAGTACTAGCCCATAATATCTCAAAGACCCAAGAAAATGCAACTTTTGGGCTTTTATGCTTCCATATTAGGATCCAATGTTTCAAGTCTAGTAACATGCTTCATCACTTGCGGTTGAGCATCGTCTTTGCATGCAGACTCTTGGATATCAACAACTAAGCTCGTAAAAACTTCTTTGATCTTCTTTGCTCGTCCTCTTGTCATTGGGCCTTTACGTATTTCCATGACATCTTTGGAATGGTTTGATGATCCTCCATCATTCTCTCCCCCTTGAAAAGGATTCGTCCACGAATCATCACCTACATCAAAAGGAGACAAGTCAGAAACATTGAATGTTGAACTAACTTGATACTCACCTGGAAGATCTAGCTTGTAAGCATTGTCGTTGATCCTTTCGAGCACCTGAAATGGTCCATCTCCTCTAGGTTGCAATTTGGATCTTCGTTTGGTTGGAAATCTATCTTTTCTCAGGTGCAGCCATACCCAATCTCCAGCTTCAAACACTATCTTTTTTCTGCCTTTGTTTGCTTGTTTTGTGTATTGTTCTGTCCTTTTCTCAATATTGAGTCTTACCTTTTCGTGTAATTGCTTCACGAATTCTGCCTTCCGCTTTCCATCTAAACTGGATCGTTCTTCGATGGGAAGAGGAACAAGGTCAAGAGGACTCAATGGATTGAATCCGTAAACAACTTCAAAAGGAGAAAATTTAGTAGCAGAATGAACACTCCTGTTGTAAGCAAACTCTGCAAAAGGCACACAATTCTCCCAAGTTCTCAAGTTCTTCGGAATAATCACTCGAAGTAATTGGGACAAGGTTCGATTAACCACTTCTGTTTGCCCATCGGTTTGGGGGTGACTTGTGGTAGAAAACAAAAGTTTGGTACCCAACTTACTCCAAAGAACACGCCAGAAATGACTCAGAAACTTGACATCCCTATCACTTACTATGGTCCGCGGCACACCATGCAAACGAACAATCTCTTTGAAAAACAAGTCTGCAACATGTGAAGCATCGTCAGTCTTCTTACACGCAATGAAGTGTGCCATCTTAGAGAATCGATCAACCACCACAAACACAGAATCATGACCATTCTTTGTTCTAGGCAACCCAATCACAAAGTCCATGGAGATGTCAACCCATGGTTGCTGAGGAATTGTCAGTGGCATATACAAACCATGAGGCTTGGATTTTGACTTGGCTTGTTTACATGGCACACATTTTTCACAGATCTTCATAACATCTTCTCTCATCTTAGGCCAATAGAAATGTTCCTTCAAAATATCCAATGTCTTCTGGACACCACAATGGCCCATCAACCCTCCACCATGAGCCTCACGTACAAATAGCTCCCGTATAGAACACTTTGGAATGCATAACTTGTTTTCTTTAAACAAATAACCATCATGCCTATAAAACTTATCAAATGAAGCATGTTCACAAGCAGCGTATAAGGAAGAAAATTCAGAATCATCTTTGTACATTTCTTTAAGTGATCCAAAACCCAAGAAGCTTAGAACTTAATGTGGTGATAAGAGTATGACGTCTAGACAATGCATCAGCCACAATGTTTTCTTTACCCTTTTTGTATTTGATCACATAAGGAAATGACTCAATGAATTCAACCCATTTGATATGCCTCCTACTCAAATTAGCTTGCCCCTTAAGGTACTTAAGAGACTCATGATCCGTATGAACCACAAATTCCTTAGGCCTTAAGTAATGTGCCATGTTTGCAAAGATCTAACCAATGCATAAAGCTCTTTTTCATAAGTGGAATAATTCAAGTGAGCCCCCTTTAATTTTTCACTAAAATATGCAATTGGTCTACCTTCTTGAATCAAAACAGCCCCAATACCCACCCCGGATGCATCACACTCAAGTTCAAACATTTTATTAAAATTAGGCAATGCAAGAATAGGAGTAGATGTCAACCTTTCTTTCAGTAAATTGAATGCAGCTTCTTGCCTTTCTCCCCAATGAAAACTAACTTCCTTCTTCACAAGTTCATTAAGGGGGGCAGCTATGGTACTGAAGTCACGAACAAACCTTCGATAGAAACTTGCAAGCCCATGGAAGCTTCTAACTTGGGACACTGTTGTTGGAGTTGGCCATTCTTTGATTGCCTTGACCTTCTCGTCATCCACCTCAATTCCCTGGCCACTTACAACAAAACCAAAAAAAACAACCTTATCCATGCAAAATGTGCACTTCTTTAAGTTAGCAAATAATGACTCTTTTCTTAAAGTTTCCAAAACAATACGCAAATGTTCCAAGTGAACTTCAACATTAATGCTATAAATCAGGATATCATCAAAATAGACCACGACAAACTTACCAATGTACTCTCGTAAAACATGATTCATGAACCTCATGAATGTACTCGGAGCATTAGTTAGTCCAAAGGGCATAACTAACCACTCATACAAACCAAACTTTGTTTTAAAAGCTGTTTTCCATTCATCACCTTCATTAATTCGAATTTGATGATAGCCACTTTTCAATTCAATTTTTGAGAAGATCTTAGCACCATGCAACTCATCCAACATATCATCTAACCTTGGAATAGGGTAGCGATACTTTACCGTTATTTTGTTGATGGCTCTACAGTCCATACACATTCTCCATTCACCTGACTTCTTGGGTACCACAATGACCGGTACAGCACATGGACTCATGGATTCTCGAATTCTTCCTCTTGAAAGCAAATCCTCCACTTGCCTTTGGATTTCTCGTGTCTCCTCGGGATTAGCTCTATAGGCTGGACGGTTTGGTAGAGCAGCCCCTGGAATGAAATCAATGCGATGCTCGATCCCTCGTAAAGGTGGTAAACCACTTGGTTCTTCCTTTGGGAAGACATCTTGGTATTCCTGCAAAATATTCACAACAAAACTTGGCGGATTGTGTAACAGCCCGTAATTTATTAAATATAAATTACAGCATCAGACTTTGGATAATAAAGCAAATTTTATCCAATTATTGGTAAATAGCTGATAATGTGAATCTGAAATAATTAATTATATTAAGTTATAATTAATTATGATAAATTGCCCAAAATTTAGTTGAAATTAAGTTAATAATTAAAATTCAGCTAAAATGACAATTTAATGACTGAAAATAGCGAAACTGACTAAAATGGGTTAAAAATTTATTAAAAGACAATTGTTGCAGATCTAGAAATTCTTTGCTAAAATTTGTATCTGAAATGCAAATCGGAGTATTGGAAATAAAAGTTGGACAATTTCGGAAAATTCAGTAGAATATCTGATATTCCCTATTTCCCTATAAATAGGAGCTTTACTCCTCACTTTGAGAGTTTGGAAAAATTGACTCCTCTCTCTCTACACTCTCCTCCTTCTCTCTAGCTTTTCTTCAAATCGAACCGTTGGATTCTCGTGTTTCATTCGCCATTGGATAGAGATCGTTGAGTTCTTCGCGAATCTACCATCTCGTGTTTGTTTTCGTCCGAATTTGAGGTAAGATCGATCGTTTTTCTGACTTTTGGCTCGGTTTTAAAGGGCAATTTCGAATCTGTTCATTTTTCCTTCATTTGAAGCTGATTTGCCCTCGTTTAGGACCTGTTCTTGCTTGGGAATCATTCATAGTCGAAAGATATAGCTTGGACGAAGGTTAGTAACTATTTCTCCCTCACTTTTTGTCTAAATTCGTAGTTAAAACCTGGAAAGTTGATGAACATATAGAACAGATTCGAGTCATTCAATAGGGTGTTGAATTCGAATCTAAGCTATTAGATTCGAAATGTTCATGATTCGAATCTATCCTCCCTTAGAATCTATTAGCCATTCGAGTCTAAGTCCCTTGATTCGAATCTATTAGCCATTCGAGTCTAAGTCCCTTGATTCGAATCTATTAGCCATTCGAGTCTAAGTCCCTTGTTCGAATCTAGTGCTTGCCTTCGAATCTAGTGCTTGCCTTCGAGTCTAATAAGCCATTCGAATCTAGTCCCTTGATTCGAATCTATAGATTCGAAATGGCTATGGTTCGAATCTAGCATTCCTAATTCGAATCTGGTTGTTGTTGTTCCAAGTCTAAGGTTAATTCCTAAATCAGATTAAATGATTAATCAACCTTATGTAATTGAAAGTATCCTTTGATTATGTTAAAAATCATAAGTGTCAAAGTTGCATAATTAATTTATGCACAAATAAATTAACTGACACTGTATGAACCTTTAGAATATGTATATCCTATTCACCTTGTCAAGCAATACGATTGGCTTGTTCAAAGCCATACATCTGTAATAAGATGAATCGTAATAATCTGATAAGAATAGATTCACCTTGGGACAATAGGAACTACCTCAGACTCGATAATCAGAATTGACAATGACCTGAATAAATAACTAGGGTTATATAGATTATGACTCAGACTTGAAACTGAAATGCAGGAACCCGTCGTTTGACAGAGTAAACTGAACCGCTTAACTCGTTAAGCACTATCTGACTACGGACTACTGTGAGTGACAGATTTCATTAATTACTTACATATATTTCGATACTTATTGGTGAATGTATTGACTGTATGGAAACTACTGATTGATTGCTGCATATTTCTTTAATACTATATTGTATCATAGAAACGCATGTTGCCATTACTGAACTAGACACTTGAAATGACTTGATTGCATGTTCACTTTTACAATTTATGTAAATACGTATCATGCATACTGCTTACTTGACTGTTTATATACTTGCCATTGCATATTGCATCATCTGACCGGACCGAATGTGAGATCTCCATTCACAGGAGGGAATTCTGCAGATTCCTTTCCTATCTGACTTGTTTCCATACACTTCCCGTGGGGTTTCGGCCTTACATATGGGAATACTGACCGGGTTGTCTCCCAACCTAATTACCGTCTCTGACGTGTTGACCGACAGGATCTGATAGTATGTTATATATGTCTGTGGTATTTAGTGGAACTCTGTTAACTCACTAAGCTTTGTTAGCTTACTCTGTCATGACATCTCTTTTTCAGGAAAAGCTGATAAAGGTAAGACCATAGCAGGTAGTACGTCCCAGGCGAAGTGAATCTGGACTTGGATGAATAGCAGACCTTTGGACTTTTGATGATGCCTATTTTGTAAAGACAATGCGGTCTCGGGTAGCTTGTTCAGTCTTCCGCACTCTGATTAAAGATTTAGAAGCTAGTTAGACCACCATTTGATTTTATTATAATGTTGTAAATAAGTATTTTGCTGTTGGGCCTGTGGTATCAAACAATCAATATTATTTATGAAAATGAAATATTATGACGTGTACTGTTTGTGGAAAATTGGATGTTACAAAGTTGGTATCAGAGCAGCGGTTTAATCATCGGATTGGCCACCCGATACTTAAACTACTGGTATGGTATGGACTATGTGACTCTGAATTCCCGAACAAGTCACCGAGGCCTAGGGTAACCTAATTAGTAAAGGACTACCCGCACAACTTGACCTAAGATAGGCAAATGATGACGGATAGGATGGGGAAGGGACTGACTGCTTGATACTGACTTGACTTTGACTTGACTCTGTGCCAGCCTGATTGACTGCCTTCATATCTATAACCTAGATATGATTATCTGACGTAGGTATTATAACTCGATCTATGCTTAATTGAATCAGGAAATAATGGCTATTTCCTTTATATTTTCAGCCAATGGCTGATAAGAATCCTAATGTTGCTGCTACCTCGACTGTTGGTAAGGCTGCTGATGCTGCAGCTGATCAACACAAAGAATCTGTTCATGTAAAGGATTTAGGCACTGCCCCTGAAAATACTGCTAATGACTCAAGCAGTACTGTTACGCTTGTGCCTCCCCAGCAGGCTCAATTATTTGAACTCATTCACAAGCTGAATGATGAAAATCGTAGACAAATACAGCTGATGATGGATAGGAATCGACTGCAGACTGATATGTCGGTTGAGGACCGATTTAAGGAAATTAAGGACTTGCTGACTAAGGGTAAAGCGGTTGTGCAAACTGACGAAGAAATCCAGCGTGAAATTGACTTTAAGCGCCGTGAAGAAGAACTTAGGTTGCGAGAACTTAGGTTACGGGAGTTAGAATTGAAGTATAGGGAAGAAATGTTAGCAAAACCCAAGAAGAATCGAAAAAGGAAACCTAGGCATGAGCCCTCTGAGGGACGTCAAAGGGATCTTTTTGTGAATTCTAGCAGACCGGGAAGTGTTATGGAAGTAGTTGAAGTTGCTAAGGTAGGAGAACTTGAAATCTATCCGGAGCGAGCGACTCTTTTTATTGCCAAGTCTAGCAAGAAAGAAAAATCTGAAAAATCGGAAAGGGGGAGTGAAAGTTTAAGGCAGGGAGATAAGCAGCCTTTTAAAAAGGCTAAATCTTATGCTATGACCGCTACGTCAAGATCTGCTTGTCCTCGCTGCAGTCAAATTCATAAAGGAAAATGTGATCCGGAGTTCGTGAGGTGCTACTGTTGTAGGCAGAAAGGTCATGACAGGTCAGAATGTCCCAAGCGCAATGAGGCTTGTCGTAACTGCATCACGTTCGGGCACCATGCTAAAGACTGTACTCGACTGCGATTTGTTCTACCGCCTGCATTTTCACCCCGGCAATCGTTCAAGGGTTCTTCTGCTCCGAGGAATCAACCAAGATCTTTCCAGATGACAGCCGATGAGGCAAAAGAGACTGCTAATGTCATCATAGGTACATTTCTTGTTAACCCTATGCCTGCTCTAATCTGTCACATGTGTCTGAAAAGTTTGCTAACTGTTTGATTTTGTCCCAATGATGCTACCTGTACCGTTAGATATAGAATCTGCGAGTTCGAGTTTTGTAACTATTAGTAGAGTCTTCTGTTCTTGTAAGCTAGTGATTGACGACCTCTCCTCAGACTTTGACCTGATACTGATGAGGATTGGAGAATTCGATATTATTATAGGAATGAACAGGCTCATGACGAGCAATGCTGAAATCCTTTGTGCCAAAGGATAATTAGAATTAGAACCCCCGAAGGAAATAAACGTTATGTTTATGAAGATAGTAAGACATGAGATTTAGGTCCAATTTCTGTAATGAAAGTCCGAAAGTGCCTAATCAAAGATTGATTTTCGATCTGGATATCATCAACTTAAGATATTTGAGTCTGTTGTACCGAAGACTGCAATTCGTGCTCACTACGGTCATCTTGAGTTCTAACAATACCGTTCGGTCTCACCAATGCCCCGGCCGTAATTATGGACCTTATGAATAGAGTATGTAGGCCAATGCTGGACAAATCAGTGATAGTCTTTATTGACGACATTTTGATTTACTTTAAGTCTGAATCTGACCGTGCGAAGCTCTTTCGAGAATTGCTAGAATTGCTGCGAAAAGAGCGACTCTACGCAAAATTCACCAATTATGATATCTTTTACCATCCAGGTATAGCAAGCATTGTAGTAGATGTCCTAAGCCGCACAACTGGACAAGACCATTATACCCGATGTTATGCTTTGACCATTGTTGTTTTGGATGTCTGCCTTGTCTGAATCGATTATTGCCGTTGATGAGAGCTTGAAATCTGAACGTTTGGTTACTTATGAACATAAATTTGACCAAGCTGACCCTTGATAATCATGGACTTTATGACGAAGCTGCCCAGGACTAAGCGGAATCATGACTCTATAAGAGTAGTAGTGGATCGACCTACTAAGTCAGCCCAATTCCTACCCATACGTGAAGATGAACGCCTCGAAAAGTTAGCTGAATTGTACGTAAAGGAAATCGTGACTAGACATGGTGTGCCATTGTCTATAGTATCGGACCGTGACAGCAGATTTACTTCTCGTTTTTGGAAGGCTTTTCAGAATGGACTAGGAACTGAACTTAAGATGAGCACCGCCTATCATCCTGAAACTGACGGGTAAAGTGAGAGGACAATTTTGACCTTAGAAGATATGTTACGCGCCTGTGTGATTGATCTCGGTGGAAGTTGGGATACTCACCTGCCGTT